>JAQFVV010000628.1:0-317697 GCA_028023455.1 Epiperipatus broadwayi
AAAAATGATAATAAGTAACTGATGTTTTAGGATAAAATGTATAAGGATTAAATAGGCAGACAACTTTTAAAACTTAATTTTTTTTAGATATTTGAAGACATATACACATATATACACACAAACATAACCATACATTCATGAAGGAATGAACAAATTTTTTTTTTTTATTAAATGTAAAATAAAATATATACATATACACATTTATACATGAATGTAGATTTTAAATCATGACATGACAAAAATAATAAAGAAAATATTTGACATTAAATTTTAGTAACCACGTTTCTTTTGTTTAAAAGAGAAAAAAAAAGAGTAAACCTTTGTTGATTTGGGAACGTGGAAAAATATCTAAGCAACAGATTTTTTTTTTAGTTGTTGTTGGTTTTTCTTGTTCAAATGAAGTACATGAAAGTAAAGTTGTAGAATAAGAATATTTTAATTGTTATTATATTAGTTATTATGATTTCCTTTCATTATTAAAAATAAACTGTTTAATATTTGGAATTTTATTATTGATAAGTGTAAAATATTTTAAAAAAAGAAAAAAAGACATTGTTTAATTGATAAACTTTCGTTCGTTCAAATAAATGCTAAGAGCTTCATAGTTATTTATCGTTGTTAAAAAATATAATTGCTATAAAATGTTTCTTGAATAAAATAAAATCAACTAATGATGAAATAGAACTTTATTAACACTAATTTTTATTACTTTTAAAGTAAAATCTTTATCATGCATCTCATATATATATAAATAAAACTGCATAGAAATAGCGTTTGTCTTATATTATAATGTAAGCCTTGGAAAAAGATTTATATTTAACAATTTATATGTGTGTAAATAATATCTAACAATGCACTTTTGCTAATTAAGTGTCAGGGAATTTTCTATCCTCTTGGTGTCATTGGCGTGTGATGGAGGTCATATTTATTGGTATATTTAATGTTTAAATCAATGTGGAAAGATCTGGAGATGGAATGGAAATGCATGGCTTTAAAATCAAATGCCCAGGAATTCAATTTCGTCGTGGGAATTGTTAATGCTTAGAATGTTTAACATGACTTAATATACGTGAATAAAAGAAAGACATTATCTGCTAAGAATACAGAAGCTGCTCTTGAAAATTTAACTTGCTATTGTTTTAAGGAATTCCAAAATTTCATTATATTTTATGCTTTAAATATTTTTTTTTAAATGTATACTGAGAGTTGGGTTATGAATTTTTCTCACCCTTTTATTCATTTGTAGCAAACATTTTTTAAAAAAAGAACCCATTTGTTTAGATTTTTATAGGGTGAGAGAAATACACAACTCAAAGTATACATAAATATATTATATATGTTTGTAAATAAAATATTAACGTAATTGAATGCTTAAATTAAACTGGACAATGACTAAAACAAAAGTTAAGATTTTAAATATTTACATTTATTAGACAATTAATATATTAAAATCAAACTAATTAATAAGTAAATATATATAACATTTTCTTGTTTAAATGAATAACTGTTTATGAATGAACTATACAAAATACAAATTAACAATTCAGGGACATAACCTTAAGATACATTCAACGGACATAAACAAAATGATAATTGTACATATAATAATATAATTTCATATTTTAAAATAATTGATACATTATTGTAAATTATGCACTATAATTTTATAATTTTATTTCAACCCATATTTTAATATTTAAATTACAGCTAATTATTGTAGAGATAAATTAATATTTTATAATAAATATGTATATATTTTGTTGATTTATAAATAGTATAACTTTAAGCATGATCTGTTAATAAATATTTGTTGTTTGAAGTTAAAATCTTTGTTTCTATGGTCTCTAGACTGTCAAGCATCATTCATACTTCACTCACCAGAATAGCTATTATACATGCATACAGATTTTTAATTTATTATTAGCAATAGCCATTAAGGATCTATATAGAGGTCACATTATTGCCATCCTATTTAATTCCATCCTTGAGCAGAGTTAAAGGCAAATGTCTACACTGAGTTAGAACCCCAAGTAGTAATAGGACCTGTAAGTAGAGAAGGCTCTGGGTGTACTATCCTAAAGGGTTTTACAGTCCGTTACATATTTTGGCAACCCAAACATTTGGGGCATCGATTAATTAAATCTCACACCCTGTAGACTGCCGGTACATTTTTCGGTCCATTACATATTTTGGCGCACAATGTTTTGGGCCTGAAAATTTAAGTTCACCACAGATACAAATTACATAATGTTACATTTTTGACACCATCAACAGTGAAGCCTGTACACTAGCATATATAGACTTAATGAAAGTTGATTATCATGTCGCATTCATAATAGCCAATTATTAAATTCATTCTAGTTGGTTGTCTGTTACATTTTTGGCATGCAATGTGGTAAGCTTGAATACTTAGATTCACTGCATGTGAAAAGTTTTGTCTATTACATTTTGATACACAATGTGTTGAGCTTTAAAGAGTTAAGTCTATCATATGTTACTGTATATTTTTAGTGTGACATAAATTGAATTTATGAGAAATTGTCCATAATTTCAGTATAACCTGATTTATCATATTTTAGTTAGTCATTTAATAAACTATAAATTACATAACCCTATGGATTAAATGGTGTGGCAACTTAATGGTATAATTAATTTAGTCAATCAACAATAAGTTCAAATAACTCTGAGTGAAGGTATGAATTGATAAATAGAGACCAAAACTAAATAGATGATCAAGAATCTAATAAGAGTAGGCAAGTGAAGCAGATAAAGGGAAAAATATATAAAACCGGCATTAATACCAATGATATGTAAAATACTTAAGGTAACCAAAATCACATGAGATGACACAAGTTGGTAGGAGATCCTATGACATATTATAGAATATTATTTAAAAAGAAATAATTTTGCCATAGAGTAGATATTTTAAAGAAAAGTATTAGTTTATTTTGTATGTTTCTCAGAAGTGGGAGGTATTTATCAGATATGAATAAAGAGTTAAATGTAAAGCCACAGGATGTTAGTGGCAATGAAGCTGAGCATGATCCTAATATGGAACAAGTAGGATCAGTAGACATAAATGTGTCTGGGGGGTCAATGGTTGGAGCTGAGCATTCTTTCTCAATGCAAGAGGAAAAACAAATGATATCTCAAATTCAAGGAGACTCTAATGAACAGTCTGCTCAATCACCTGGAATTGGACTAACACAGGTTACAGAAGATAGTGGAGCCATGATGCAGATGTTCCAAACCGTATTGGGTCGGATGAATGCCATGCAAGCTGAAATGAGTGGTCAAATGGATAATATGGCAACCAAGGCTGATATAAGTAACATGAGTGGTCAGATAGATAGCGTAAGTGGTCAGATAGATATAGTCAAGGCTGACATGAATGGTCAGATGGATGCCATGAGTGGTCAGATGAATGGTCAGATGGATAGATGAGGGGGTGGCATGAGTGGTCAGATGAATATAATCAAGGCTGAAATAAGCAACATGGTAACTAAGGCTGATATTGACAAATTGGATGAGGAGGTTAAGAAAAGAATTAGTGGCATTGAAATGAAATTTTCTACAGCCATGGAGCAGTTATCTTCAGAGATGAATGAAGTGCATAACAGTAGTATGGAATTAAAGCGAAATGTAGAAGAGATGAGAATAAATATAGATGTAATGAACTTGCAGTGTCAAGAGTGATTTACTGGGTTTAAAGAAAGCATTACCATCCAAATTGATAACAATATTAAGGAGGTACACCAAGCCCAGGAATCCACTAAAGAAGAAATGAGGCAGGGTCAAGAAAATCACAAGAAAGAAGTTCAAGGAGATTTGGAAGCCATACAGATGGAATTAAGCCAACTCCAGATTAAACAAAGTGCAGATAATGGGGCTCAAGAGAAAATGATGCAAGCTGTGAATCATCATTTACAACAGCTTGGACATAAGATATCTTCTATGGAAACAGATGCTCTGTTAGGCAAAACAATGTTAGAAAAACTTACGGAGAGAACCACTGAAACACAGAGTCGAAACGATAGTTTAGATGAAGCCATGAAGCAACAGACATCGAGGGATAAGTCCTAAATTAACTGAAAAATACCAATTCATATGAAACCACAATTAGGAAGGGAAAAGAAGATCCAAAATGACTGGGAAGATTGGAACCATGATGTGGCACATTTGAAAGTAGCTTTTAGTGATTTACAAGAAGCAAATGACCCATATGAAGAATCCACTTTTCAATCTCATATGATGCCTGAAGCGAATGGCCTCCATGAATTTCATATAGATGAAGCACAACCAGATGAATATCAAGCTGATGTTGATCATCTCCTCATGAATCCACAAATAAGTACACAAGAAATGAATAAGACTCATGTAACCAGCACGCAGATAAATGCTATTAACCAATTTGTGAAACTGAAAGTTTTTAAAGGTTTCAATAATGAAGCTCCAATTGAACATTTGAGAAGCTTAAAGCTTTATTTCATGGTGAATAGAAGTTTGTCTGAAAGTGAAAAAATTATAATCGCATATAGTCACCTCCAAGGTGATGCTTTAATGTGGTGGGAGTCATTATTCCAGACCCCATCCACATTTGATGATTACCAGACTCTATTGGTTAGGAATTTTTGAAACAGAGATAAACAGGAAGCCATTCTGTACCAACTTTTCCAGGAAAAATATAGGTCTGCACCCGGGGAAACACTTACAAAGTTTTTTAGGCGACAAGTTACCAAGCTACGTACGTTGAACACATATTGTTTTAGGGAAACGGAGATCATCCGAATAGTTAAAAGGAATTTACCTTTACGTATAGAGCAATCGCTGATGTGTGCAAATGCTAAGAATATTGAGCAGGTTGCTGAATTGTTAAACAGTATGGATATGAATAATACTAATTTATCCATCAGGGCACCAGAGAGGAGGAAAGATGAGGCAAATGTTAATGCCTTATTTTATCGTAAGAGAAAAAACAACAATGATCCCAGACACTGGAAAGGGAAAGCCAATCAAATCAATGCACCAAATATGTGGTCACCCAAGAGGAATAGATTCAATAATGGAGAATCATTGAGAAATTTCCCTAGTACCCCAAACGGTTCACCAAAACCAGGATGCAGTAATCATGCATCCAAAACTAAGCAGAAACTAAACTAGAAAGGTGCTTGAGGATTAGTTCCTCACCTCAAGGAACCAAAAATACAATGAGGAACAAGGTACCAATAGTAGATGGAGAAATCACCAATATGACATGTTCGTGGGAAGACAAGGCACCCAACTTTGCCTTGCAGAGCTGTCCCATGATAGAGGCTTTGTTTGAGGATTTGCTGATTAAAGCTTTGTTAGACACTGGTAGCCAGATTTCTGTCATTTCAGACCGACTGTATCAGAAGGTTCTGAACAAGAACCCCCAGGTTAAAATCTTGCCCCTGAAATCTGTACAGGTTACCATGGCTAACAATAGGAAGGCAAAGCTTGCACAGAAACAAGTTTGGATTGAAATAAAGTTTGGTCAGGCAATCCTCTATCATGTGTTTTTGATATTAAATGGTTTGATCCATGATGTCATACTAGGGGCAGACTTCCTACACTTACACTCTTGTATTATTGATTTCTCCAATAAAATAGTTAGGATTGATGATGAGGTCTTGGAGATGACATTGCTTCCAAGATATGGCCTACCTGAAGTTGATTGTGTTGTATCAAATATTCCTGAAGCACTTATAGACACTAAACTTGCAGAGTCCAATCTATTAGATAGCAAAAGTGCAGGAGAGTTACGATCTATCATTAATCAGTTTAACCCAATTTTTTCAGAGATTCCAGGAGTTATACCCGGATTCCAACAGAGAATTAAATTGAAGGATGACCAACCATTTCAATCCAGATCGTATCCTATCCCATACCAATATCGGCAGGAAATATCCAAACAGATCAACAAAATGCTGGAGTGGGGGATCATTTCCAAATGCTCTTCACCTTACTGCAATCCAGTTGTAACTGTGAAGAAGAAAGATGGGTCGATGAGATTTTGTTTGGATGCTCGGCAGCTAAACAAAATCACTGTTCCAGACAGAAATATTCCACCGCCCATTCACGAGTTGTTCATGAGATTTGGAAACAAGAAGGTATTTTCTACCTTCGATCTGACTTCCAGCTATTGGCAGATCGAGCTTCATCCTGATGATCACCAGTATACTGCTTTTCGGTATGAAGGTTTTACCTATCAGTTCAATAGGATGCCATTTGGGTTGATCAATAGTGGTGCTGGTCTAATTAGATGTATAGATAAGACCCTTTCTCCTGAGATTAAGTGAATCATAACCATTTATGTGGATGATGTGATTATTGCATCATCCAGCATTGAAGAACATCTTCAACAACTCACTACATTTTTCCAGGAGTGCTTTCACAAAGGAATAAAAATCAACTTCAAGAAAAGTACCCTAGCATCTGATCAGGTAGTCTTTTTAGGTCATATCATAGGTTGTAATGGGATAAGACCTCATCCAGATAAGATCTCCGCCATTCAAAACTTTCCTAGGCCTACTAATAAAAAGCAAATTTGGTCATTCTTAGGTTTGTGTAATTTTTACCACCATTTCTACAAAACATTTGCTGACCACATGGAACCTTTATTGAAATTAATCAGGAAAGAAGAGAAATGGAATTGGACCGAAGAACAGGAGAGGGCATTTGAAAATATCAAAACAGGGTTTTTACAGCAAACAATTTTGGCTTTCCCTGATTTTGATAAACCATTTGTCGTTCAAACTGACAGTAGTGGTTTCGGGTTAGGGGTAACATTATCCCAAATCCAGGAGGATGGTCAACCTGGTGTCCTGTACTTTATCAGTCGACTCCTGAAAGGTCCGGAATTGAATTATATGGTAACTGAGAAGGAGGCACTAGCTATAGTGTGGGCCTTCCAGAAGTTCCGACAGATGCTTCTCGGATCTGAGGTGATAGTGGTCACAGACCATAAAAGCCTCGAATTCCTGAACCACAGCTATTTGACCAACAGTCGCCTAGTTAGGTGGAGTCTGCTGTTGCAGGAATTTAATTACACTGTAAGGTATTGCAAAGGATCCGAGAACACAGTAGCTGATATACTTAGTCAGAATCCATGTCGGTCAGATCAAAACCATCTATCTGTAGAAGATGCCTACATTACAAATGTCAACTTAATAATCGATAGTAATGTAGAGAATGAGTTGGAAAGGTTGCCCAAATTACAATTTGAAGATCCAAATTTAAATTTAGTCATAAGAGCCCTAAAAGGAGAAGTTTTGAATGTGCCCAAGAATCTGACACTTTATAAGGTAGAAAATTAGATCTTGTTCTATCAAATTGATTCAAATACTGTAGAGTGGAAGGTAATGATACCTACAATTTTACATGCCCCACTCATAAAGTATATTCACTGTTTGTATGGACATTACGGTGCCTGTAAAACAGAACATACTATGAAAACTTGGTTTTACTGGCCAGGCATGTATAAAGATATCTTGAGAACACTCCAGGATTGTCTAGTATGCCTAAAAGCTAAGCCAGTAAACCAAAATTATAGCGAGGCATTAAAATCTATAATTCCTGAAAGACCAAATGAGATCTTGGCGATCGATTATTATGGACCATTACCTCCATTCAATAAGCAAAGGTATCTCTTGGTCGCCTATGATCTCTTTTCAAAATATGTCTCTGCTTACCCTATACCCCAGGCTAATACCAGACACACAATCAGGGTATTAGACACTCTTCAATTCCCCAAGATAGGAAAACCTAAAACTATTTTGTCAGACCATGGAACACCTTTCCTATCTAAGGAATGGAAAAGATGGGTGGAGAAACTACAAATCAAACACGTGCTCACTTCCATTAGAAATCCACAATCGAACCCTTGCGAACGCATAATGCGGGAGCTTGGCCGTTTGTTCAGGACTTACCTAAAGGATGAGCATAGGGGGTGGGTGAAGCAGACAGAATGGGTAGTGAATTACATAAATTGGGGTGCAAATGAATCTACTGGATTCGCACCCATCCAACTACATTTTAACCAACCTATTCCTTCATTATTTGTGAAATACCAACCTCCAATTGAATGTCATCACTATGACATAGAAACTAAAATTCAAATGGCTCGACAACAGTTAATTAATAAATCCAATTTTAGAAATAAGAAGGGGAAGGAAAGCAGACATCACTTTAAGATTGGAGACAAGGTTTTTGTGAGAACACATAACCCAAGTAAACCAATGGATAATGTTTATCATAAATTTTGTCAACAATATGCTGGACCATATGCTATTGTGAAACAAGCTGGCCCAAATGCATTTTGGTTAAATATTGATGGAGAGATAAAAGGAACTTATAATGCTCGGATATTAAAGCCATACAGTGGTTGTCAAGAACTGCCAAGTACAGAAGCTTAGTTATTTGTAAACAGATGATCATGATTAAAGTAGATGAAAGTGAAGTTTATAAAAAAAATGTAAATGGGTATATGCAAGTATATTGTAATGAGAAAGACAGCATTGTTCATGAGTAAATAGCTAGAGTAGGTAGATGTGATGAGGATGCACTCAAATTAATGTTGAAACATTTTATTGAGGTATCTTAGAATTGACTGAGATGTGGGAATTGACCCATACAATGTGGGAATCCCATATTTTGTTCAGACCTTATAAAAATCCAATAAGACTCCTAGGGAGCAGGATATAGGCTGACAAACCCAAATATGTGCCTTCTGGAACAGAGACACTTAACCAGTCAAATTCAGAGTATTCATCCGTCATATAGTTAGTAATTCTAGTAAAGATAATAGGAACAATGTTAATGATGACAGTAATTCAATGTTAAGATGAAAGAGATAAGGATAGGAATCTAACCAAAAATGAGTAATATAAAAAAAGCAAATGTATATTGATGAGTAAATTAAAATAAGTACGACAGCATTAGAACTCTCCCTATTTAAAAAGAATAAAATTATCCAACACAATAACCATCCAAACCTTTGATTATGTGCTAAAATTTTGACAATGGTCTAAATTTTAACCTTCTAAGGATAGGGGAAATGTAAGGTGATGCCCAATCCTTATAAAAAAAATGATAATAAGTAACTGATGTTTTAGGATAAAATGTATAAAGATTAAATAGGCAGCCAACTTTTAAAACCTAATTTTTTTTAGATATTTGGAGACATATACACATATATATACACACAAACATAACCATACATTCATGAAGGAATGAACAAATTTATTTTTTTTATTAAATGTAAAATAAAATATATACATATACACATATATATACATGAATGTAGATTTTAAATCATGACGTGACAAAAATAATAGAGAAAATATTTGACATTAAATTTTAGTAACCACGTTTCTTTTGTTTAAAAGAGAAAAAAAAGAGTAAACCTTTGTTGATTTTGGGAACGTGGAAAAATATCTAAGCAACAGATTTTTTTTTAGTTGTTGTTGGTTTTTCTTGTTCAAATGAAGTACATGAAAGTAAAGTTGTAGAATAAGAATATTTTAATTGTTATTATATTAGTTATTATGATTTCCTTTCGTTATTAAAAATAAACTGTTTAATATTTGGAATTTTATTATTGATAAGTGTAAAATATTTTAAAAAAAGAAAAAAAAGACATTGTTTAATTGATAAACTTTCGTTCGTTCAAATAAATGCTAAGAGCTTCATAGTTATTTATCGTTGTTAAAAAATATAATTGCTATAAAATGTTTCTTGAATAAAATAAAATCAACTAATGATGAAATAGAACTTTATTAACACTAATTTTTATTACTTTTAAAGTAAAATCTTTATCATGCGTCTCATACATATATAAATAAAACTGCATAGAAATAGCGTTTGTCTTATATTATAACGTAAGCCTTGGAAAAAGATTTATATTTAACAATTTATATGTGTGTAAATAATATCTAACAATGCACTTTTGCTAATTAAGTGTCAGGGGATTTTTCTATCCTCTTGGTGTCATTGGCGTGTGATGGAGGATCATATTCATTGGTATATTTAATGTTTAAATCAACGTGGAAAGATCTGGAGATGGAATGGAAATGCATGGCTTTAAAATCAAATGCCCAGGAATTCAATTTCATCGTGGGAATTGTTAATGCTTAGAATGTTTAACATGACTTAATATACGTGAATAAAAGAAAGACATTATCTGCTAAGAATACAGAAGCTGCTCTTGAAAATTTAACTTGCTATTGTTTTAAGGAATTCCGAAATTTCATTATATTTTATGCTTTAAATATTTTTTTTTAAATGTATACTGAGAGTTGGGTTATGAATTTTTCTCACCCTTTTATTCATTTGTAGCAAACATTTTTTTAAAAAAAGAACCCATTTGTTTAGATTTTTATAGGGTGAGAGAAATACACAACTCAAAGTATACATCAATATATTATATATGTTTGTAAATAAAATATTAGCGTAATTGAATGCTTAAATTAAACTGGACAATGACTAAAACAAAAGGTAAGATTTTAAATATTTACATTTATTAGACAATTAATATATTAAAATCAAACTAATTAATAAGTAAATATATATAACATTTTCTTGTTTAAATGAATAACTGTTTATGAATGAACTATACAAAACACAAATTAGCAATTCATGGACATAACCTTGAGATACATTTAAAGGACATAAACAAAATGATAATCGTACATTTAGTAATATAATTTCATATTTAAAATAATTGATACATTATTGTAAATTATGCACTATAATTTTATAATTTTTATTTCAACTCATATTTTAATATTTAAATTACAGCTAGTCTTATTGTTGTAGAGATAAATTAATATTTTATAATAACCATGTATATATTTTGTTGATTTATAAATATTATAACTTTAAGCATGATCTGTTAATAAATATTTGTTGTTTGAAGTTAAAATCTTTGTTTCTCTGGTCTCTAGATTGTCAAGCATCATTCATACTTCACTCACCAGAATAGCTATTATACATGCATACAGATTTTTAATTTATTATTAGCATTAGCCATTAAGGATCTATATAGAGGTCACATTATTGCCATCCTATTTAATTCCATCCTTGAGCAGAGTTAAAGGCAAATGTCTACACTGAGTTAGAACCCCGAGTAGTAATAGGACCTGTAAGTAGAGAAGGCTCTGGGTGTACTATCCTAAAGGATTTTACAGTCCGTTACATATTTTGGCAACCCAAACATTTGGGGCATCGGTTAATTAAATCTCACACCCTGTAGACTGCCAGTACATTTTACGGTCCATTACAATATATATATATTGTAACGTTTATTTATATATGTTACAAATGTATTGGCATTGGGTAAAAAATAAACTAAAAGATAAAAGTGGATTTAAAATTTTGTTGAGTAATTTTTTTTTTTAAAAAAAAAAAACGTACAATGAGGGTTGAATTATTCTTCTTATTTTTTTTTATGTGATTAGTAATAACAGTAATTGGAGAGATCAAAAGAATTCCAAAAGCAAGTAAAAAAAGATAAGCTGAAAGTAGAAATACTCAAATTAATTAAAGATGGCAGAAAACTTGAAGAAAATAAAGACTTTATTACATAAAATTTATAAAGACTGGATAAGATTAAAAAGGCATGGTACTAGCATGTGCAGAAGTCCTGAGAACTGGATATAAAAAGAGGGATCTGGTTGAAGGAGGGTCTTGTTCATTTTGTTTCCCTAGTTGGTCTTGGATAACATTGATATATCCAAGATCGCTCTTCGCTGAAGGAATTCGGCATGTCGTAGTGAACTGGAGCTTCTGAAGACATTGGACCTAATGATGTACACCAGGAAAAGCCTTCGTGACCGACTGGGGAAATGGACCACAAGATCAAGCAATAACCAAAAGGCCGAGCTCATTATAACCAAAAAACTATGCATAGTTATCTAATACTGAATTCATGAAACTTACCAGTAAGAATAATTATCCTGATTGTGACAAAGTTAACTATTTAAAACTACTCGTAAAAATATACGTATAAAAGAATCCCGATAGTGACTTTAATTTTTCTATATGAGAGACTCTTATTTAACCAAGAACTTTTTGTTTATTTTAACTGATATTTATATTTTCTGGATATTTCCCACCTGAATTAAATGTGTTCTCTCCAAGGTATTAATTAGCTACTTAACATGAAGTATTTTAGTTTGTCAAAATTAAAAATATTTCTAATATCAATTCTCATTTGTGCATTATTAATAATAGTTATTATTTTTTATTATTAAATTTATTTTTAGTGTAATAAGATTTAAACGTAAGTTACCTTTGCCAATATGTTTCAATACACCCAGGACTAATAATCGTAAAAATCATTAATTCTCATTACGGTAGAATTACTGCCCCTTAAAAAAAATATAATAAAAATCTTTTTCTTTTTTTTTCTTTTACAACTTGCGAGAGGTGCTGGCGA
Source organism: Epiperipatus broadwayi (assembly GCA_028023455.1). Taxonomy (NCBI): domain Eukaryota; kingdom Metazoa; phylum Onychophora; class Udeonychophora; order Euonychophora; family Peripatidae; genus Epiperipatus; species Epiperipatus broadwayi. Next base: position 12,458 of record JAQFVV010000628.1, read on the forward strand.
CATATTTCAGCGGATTCTTAGGAATTCTGGCACCCATATTAAATAAAATTAAAAATTGATTTTGTCAATAGCACAATTGTAACAATTAATAGGCTGAAGTTGATCAGGAAAAATAGCTGTGTTTTTAGAATAGAAATACAACTTTCTTCTTTTTTGACATAGCTTGATCAACTCACACGCAGTTTATATTAGCATGTAAAGGCCTAGCAAAATGAAAAATGTTACAATATATATATATATATATTGTGCCATTAAAATTTAGTCATTAGCTAAATTTATAGTAATGTGCATGTAAGAAAATGTAAAACAAAATCATCATCACATTTTTATATAACCATAAAAGAAGCTGTAGGGCATCCAAGTTCAAACCCTACAAGGTCCAGTTCTAAAAACTTTAGATAGAAAGAGAGCAGGTCAGCAATTATATGCTTTACTTGTTTGTGTGTTAATACATCTCAAAAAGAGCAGCACACACATTTAATATTTAAATTTTCTGTTAAAAAGCAAAGTTATAATGCATACATATAGGCAGTGTATGTGTAAGCCATTTAATTGTTTTATATTTCAACTTTTCAACATTTTAACTTTCTTTAAAACTAACCTATGCTTTATCAATTCTAATATCTTATTCTATGCTTCTATTTTGCTTTTCTATAATTGTAATTGGGATTTAAAAGTTACAGATTTAATTAAATAATAGGGTTATAATTACTAAGCTAGCAATTATATTATTTAATGTTAGTTTATGAATGATTTGAAATAAGGAAGTATGTGTGTACATTACATACAGAAATTTACATTTATTAAATATTGAAAGAAAAGGGTTGAATCTGTCAAATTATTTTTTTTTGTACAATTTTATGTTAAAAGAGGAAATCTGTTGAATCAGATATCTATTTGTAGCAATTCTGTTTTTGTAAATGATTGTTTGTTACTTTGGGAGCTTAAGATGGGTGGGAACTCTAATTTTGAAATTGTCTTATCTTAAGATCTAAAGAAGGAAGCTCAAAAATTTGAAATGTTACCTAGGTGTAAGAAAAAAAGGATTAAGTCTATATTTTTTTTAAAACAAAAGTGTCTGGAAAAAGGATTAAACTTTTCAGTTGAAAAATAATTTAGTTGAAAATAAATTAGAGATCTAATTAAAACGAATTTGTCCAAAAATAGCAAGTGACGCTATCTCTGATTGGTTAAGTTAGCTAAAAATTGGATATAAAAAGCTGTCTTGAAGAATTATTATTGTGATTATGATTCAGATTATTAGACTATTAAATTGAATGTTGAAAATATAAGAAATGACTGGCTAGAAAAATTATATGTATGTCCCATCTTTTCCGGACCATTTGGGGAAGCTGCACATCATATAGGAAAGAAAAGATGTTTTGTCTAAATAATATTCTACACCTTTCAACTGACCAGAGAAATAAGATGTTTTTAATAGAAGGAAGAAAGCATTCACCTGCATTCGATAAAAGATGAATTAATCTACCGATAAATATTAATCATCAAGTCCAATTAATTGTTCCAACAACTGATTTTAAACTCAAGAAAATTTATAAATGTGAAAACAACTGCTGTATTTCATCCACTAAAAGAATCATGCTTGAAAGGAAGAGAAGAAAAATTAATATAATGATTTCCAAAGTGTCCACTAAAGCAAATAACCTCAATAGAGTCATCATCATCATCAAATAGTTATACACCTCAAGAAAGAGATTGTTCCCACGTAAAACGGAAATGGTAACTGCAGAAATATAGACATTATACAAGACAAGTTTGAACCCTTGGAAATTCGCCACAAACAAAAGATCGGTAATATGACTTTTTATATCTATTTTCTTTATGATATCAGAGTCTTAATAAACATTTTAGCAATAAAGTGGTATATTTTATTTAAAGAACTTTTAAAGACTATTCAGATCGATTAAAAACAAGAATGTCTTAATAATAATAACTTTGAGCTTCATAAATGATCTTGAATGTATCAAAATCATTTGTTTATTAATTTTACAGTTATGAAATATTAATGTGTAAAACAATTTTTTTTTATGGTATTATGATTTTAGTTTTAACTAATATATTATTATTTTGGTTTTAAATAATATTTTGTTATTATGGGATAAAACACGCACATACATAATAATATTTTTATATGTGTATAATTGCGAGTGAATGTGAAGTAACAAGTAGTATTAGAATATTAGATTATTTTGTTTCAAGTTAAGTATAGCATTTCAGAGGTAGAAGAGAGGGGGAGAAAATAATTTAAAACTTGTTTCTAAAACTTGCTCTTTCAATTCTATTAACATTTTTTTTTAACATTCTACTTACATATTAGATTTCTAAAGTATGTGTGCTAATGAGCAGATAATATTTTTTTCTTGAAATACTTTTCTCATGGAGTGAAAATCATGGTCAATGTGACATCCAACTTAATACAAAATACATTTGAAGGGAAAGGGGGAAGAACTTGAAATTAATCTGAGGATTGTTATATAATCAATTATTATTATTGTTATTATTCATGTCAATTTTCATGCATGTCTAGAAAATTTTATATATATGTTAGAAGTGCAGTAATAAATATTAGTTTGTTTTATTAAATGAGGCGTATATATTTCATTAAGTGTAGTCTTTGTTAAGTGTGATCATTCATCATCATCAGTGGTTGAATATTAGTTATTTAAGATATAAGTAAATATGCTAAAATTAAGCAATAATTATGAATTTCTTTATAAAATTAGTTTTATGTTTAGGCTTAGTCCTAGAGCTGTAGTTGAAACCCTTGTCAGTATTATTATTATTATTATTATTATTATTATTATTATTATTATTGTTATTATTATTATTATTATTATTATTATTATTATTATCATCATCATCATCATCATCGTCATCAACATTTTAATTAATGAGCTGTTTAAATGTTTAAAGGCCATAAATAAATATTAATTTTATAATATTTAGTGATTTCTTAGTATTATTATAACCTCATCCCGTCATCTATTTCATGTAAGGATGAGTGAATTGCCATCCTAAATTAGTTATATATAATCTGAGCTAGTAAACTTATTAAAATGTTGAAACACATTTGTTATGCTATCTAAGATCTAAGAAATGATTTATGTCTAATATACTCCACTTTGGTTTAAAGATGTTTTACTTTTGCCTAAATATTAGTGCGTATAGTGATATGGCTCAAAAAGCAAAATCTCCCTTTTTTATTAGAAATAAAGTACCAAAAAAGGGGATTCAAACCCGGTACATGTGAAAGGTTATTAGATATAACCGTGTCTAGATTCAGATAATCTAGTGGCGCCCTGCTAGACCATATTCACTTAGTATTTGTTTAAACATGCACTTAACATCAAACTAAGAAATGAAAGTGGGTAAGATCTGTTGTCTGTATACCTGAGTTATATTTTATTGAATTACTAGTGTACTCACCTCACATGATTTCATATACCTGAGTTATAATCCTTGTTGTTAATAATTTGCTTATAATTATTGATAGTGGGATATCTTGAGAAATCTAATGATAGAAATATGTTTCATTTCATCCAATGACCCGTAATATGATAGATAACTCAGTCTGATCTTTGGTTTAATAGCCACTAATCATGTTAAATAATTCTTCTCTTTTGATATAAAATCTACAATGCATTTTTCATTTATTAAGTTAGATATTTATATTGGAAGCTTTTTGAAATAAAATAAAGATTTATATTTGAATCTTTTCATAATTATTAAATACATTTGGATCGTTTGATCCTCTTCATTAAGTTACAATTGAATCTATAATATTTGAAACATCTTTATTTTGTTACAATATATATATATATATATATATATATATATATATATATATATATATATATATATATATATATATATATATATATATATATATATATATATATATATATATAGGAAATGTAACATGTTTGCTGTTCTAATTAATTCACTTATAATCAAAGAGCACACAATGAAAAGATCAAATTTATTAAAATTTAAATAACACCTTTCTTCTCATGATATCACAAGGGGGTAGCTTGTGTAGAGTTAAGAAGTGGAAATATATAAAGAAAGAGATAAATCTGTTTTTGTTAGATTTTTTATTATTAGTATGTCTTTCCCTTCATCATTTTAATAATTTTTTTTTTTTTTTTTGCGATTTAAGAAAAAATCTCATGAAGGATAATGATATTTATGTTTAGTGTATAATTATTGTGTATTATATTGGGTGTGTTAACAAGTTTTATAAAATTGACCATTAAAATATTGATTTTTAACGTGTACTTACTTATGGAAGTAATTATGTTGTTTATGCTTTAATTTAAAAAAAAGTTTTAAAAATCCATGTCCTACTATATATATGTGTGTGCTGCGCATGGCCAAGTCAAAGTAAGAGCAAATATTAATGATCTGCTTTATTATTACAAGGTTTTAAAGACCATATTGACCATCAACAATTGTCGATAAGTGAGATCCCCCATTAATGTTATTAGAATTTATCAATTATGATGATGATGATTATCATCCTGGATTGGCATGAAGAATATATTTTTTAACATTCATGCACTACATTTTATTCTAGTTTAGTCTCTATTAGACATTGTTTTTAATGGCCAGTATATCAAAGGTACCATGTGACCACAGCATTAATGATGATCAGCATGTTTTAATATACCAGAATTATTATTTTTGGTGTATTTTTATGGATTAGCATTTAAGTTTATGCAAACTAACTTATGATTTCAATGATCTGCTCCAAGCAAGTAAGGGCTATATATGTAACCTGGTCTATATTAGACCAATGTACAATTCAGGCACCAGATTGAATGCTGATTTATTTTTATTGTCATTCATTAATGATTATGAATGAGTATTGGTTACCCTTATTTATAATTCTGGTGAATTTATAGTTAATTATACTGATAGTTACTGTAGTCAGTTAACTGGGCTGATCTCTCAGAGTGATCTATCATGCTCATCCTATTTATATTAAATTTTTATATTTTTTTTACTTGAGGATTATCAAACAATTCCTCAGATTCCTGATGGTCTAAACCCTTATCTTCTGAGTTACAAATAGCTATCCCACTGAGGTCATTATGATAATGCATTGGTGGTCATCACCTCAGGTATGCCCCCTATTTTCCCAGTGTTGCAATATGATATAACAAATTGCCCACAAAGAATAAAAATGCTCATGTATTGGAAAATCATTATCTGTCTCATCAATAGTGACCAATAGAGGATCATGTACAAAGTAGAGTCACTATGCACATAATTTTTACCCTGATTTGGTAATAACCATGGATAATAATCAGACTAGAGTTTACATCTTGTTCAATTCTTCATGCAGATCCATCCATATTATCTGATCATTATCTTCTCCACATTTATAGTATTATTTTTATATACATATTAAATAATATATAAAATGAGAAAATTTAATAGAAACTATTCTTAACTATAATAAGAAATTTACTTAATACAACAAAGAATAAAAATAATATAACTCTATTTATATAATCAGCACAATAAAATATGGAATGTAAGTGACAGAGAATATTTTAAAATGAATTTTTTCACTCTATTATATCTCTGAATTTTACTACATAACCAAGAGAGAGAGAGCAAAATATCATTACATTAATTTTTACTTAAACAAAAAATGGGCATTTTGAAAAACAAAATATATTTTAATATTATAATTCAAATTATTATTCAATTAATAAGCCTATTTTAAAGATTCTTACCAAATTTATCTTATTTTTGTTGTTTATTGAAATTAACACCTTTAGACAGTAATACCAATTTAAAAATAAAATCTCTGGATATAATAAACTTATCCTCATAGTTTCATGTCTAAATTTATATATTTATCAACTTAAATAATTTTCTGGAAATATTTTTTTTTAAGTTATTATTTATAATTAGAAAAATCAAAGGAGTTTAAAATCTATAAACATTTATCTTCTTTAATGATTTCTTTTTGGAATCCATAGTTGATTTCTAAATTTATTTATTTATTTAATTATCCAGTTTTCTTGATCCAGCATTGATAGATATACCAGGCTTTATTTAGTATTATTAGATTATTATTATAGTTCCTTGAAGAAAACTACATTTCCAAAAAGATGAAGATACACCCAACTATTTTTTGCCCCATGATTATATATATTCAAATATATAAAAATCCAAATAAATTCTGTAAGTAGCATGAAGACAAAATTGATCTCTATCAATTTTTATAGCAGTCAATTTTTCTTCTTTGACTGCCAAACATCCAGATAGCATAACAACCATTGTAATGTTAGACTTAAGCATTTTACTAGGCTTTTTTATTGACACTTAATATTTTTGAAAATAATTAATTTTATTTTCAAAGTATTTTAAAATAAACACATTAGAATATAATATATATATAAAATTGTATTTTTGAATATTTATATCTTTGGAAATATTTTCAATGGTATATTTATTTTAGAACAATTAGAAAGGGTATAACAGTAAACAAATTTTGTATTATAAAATTGTATGAAATACAATTTTATATAATGCTTAACATATTATTTTAATACAAATATCATAAGCAATATATTTTAATATTTTTAGCAGGTTTCATCCACAATACTATGTAAAAATATTTTATACTTTTCTATACAAAAAAATACTTAAATAAATAATACAATTAATGCATTATAAATAAACATATTCTAAAGCAATGCAATAAAAATTTGTAATTCCATCTTATTATTTTTAAAACATAAAATATTTGATGATGTTATTGTCTTTCAATTACCAATACTGAAGACTTTTGGAAAATAAATAAATTAAAATTTTTAATATATAGGATATATGAACACAGACTTTTACACGACCCACCACTCTCCATTCTATCTCATAACACTGATACACTCGAACACATATATGTCGAAAAGATAAATAATCACCAATATACATATTTTATACTAAACCAGCAAACATCAGTTGGTCCAGATTATCATCTCTAACACATGTATGCAATAAGTGGTCAGATAAAAGTAGGAAAGTTTTTTTATTTTGATTTTTTTATAAGCTTAAAATGCTGTGTTCTATTTTTATATTGGTAAAGAAAATCCATAGTCAATTTGCATTTCTCTTAAGCAAACTACACTTTAAAATGCCATTTCTTAACCAAAAAGAAAATTTTTATAGATGGCCTCAAAATGAAGGATAGCATATCTAATAATTTTTAAAGTAACATTTAAAGTTGAGGCAACATATATCCATTATATGTAAAAAAAATTATCGCCATATTTATATATGTGCACGAACCAAATGCATAGTGGGTATATAATTTAAAATATCATGACTATTAAAGTAATAATGTTTATTTATTATTAAAATACACATGGCTATATCATTTATTAGAGTGTTTTTGTAGTAGTTTTCAAAGTAAAAGAAAGAATTTAAAAAAGAAAACTAAAACTAAAAAAAGAAAAGTTAAAGTATTATATAAACTTTCAGTTCCATTACATAATTCATTATTACAAACACACATTTCCACTTTAAGATCTGGTATACTTTGTAATTTACATCCTTGAGGTAATTCAGATGGACAGCAAAACCTGCCTATGCCGGAAAAGATACCTGCTTTGTAATCTAAAAAGAAAAATAATTTTATATATAAGATTGTATAAAGAATACTTAAAATTATTACATCAGTGTTTTAAGTAATGATAAATTTTTAACAGATATATTTATTATTGTATTTATATCTTGGAATTTTTCCATATAATTTTCAGGTAGTATATTTTGTAATAGTACACAGCATTGAATGGGATGGAACAATATTAACAAGTACAACTATCTAATAAACAATTATTGATTATTACCATGGAAGGGTTCAAGCTTATATTACAACCATCATTACATAGTATCAGCCAGGTAGCTATACTTATTTCAACTAAGAATATAAAACCTATCCAGGTGGAGTATCTGTCAGCTATGGCTAGCTTGTGGGATTTATTGGTTTAAGCCAATAAATTCCCCAAATGGTATATATTGCATCATACTCATGTTAACATTTCCATACCATTCAAACCTGTGACTGCACAAATATAATTGATATACTACTTTGAAGCCAAGATACGTCGTCATTAAATTTACCCAAAGACTCTTATATTATAAAGAAAAATATCCATGATCATCATCAACATCTAGGTAATTGTTTGCTCATTCATCAAGTCTAAGGTATATGTGATTAAACCCTTCTGCAGAGACATGAGGGAAATATATTATATACTTCACACTCTATATGTCATAATCAATAATCAAATAACTCATATAATTTACATATAGCCCATTTCAATTATGGGTGTGGGACTATTTTTATAAATCTTGATAATCACTTAATAATGTTATTACAATCATAATCATAATATTCATATAAACACCTTATACAATCATCATTGATGATGATGAATAATTTATAATCAACTAACATAATTCATATTTATCATTCCAACTACGCCTGAATTCTTAAATCCCTATTAATTACGAGATTAAATCAAACCAATGATGATGGCAAACAACCACCACCCTGATGACAATCAGATGATCAGGTATATGTGTTGTGAATTAATTAAATAATAAAACTAAAAATAATAACAAGACTCATAATAATAACACTAAAGCAAAAATATTATATAATTTTGTTTATTAAGATTCCTTGCTTTTTAATAAAACAAATTTATGATCATTCAATTTACTTTAATTACTATATTAATTGAAATCATACATCAATAAAAATACTATATGTATAATCAAATAAGATAATTAAATACATATGTTCCCATCCATTAAAAGCTAAGATGGTTTAAAATGAAATATTCCAATAACAAAAAAAAAAAACATTCCATTTAATACTTATTCAATATTTTCTCCCATATTTACTATATATGTTATAAATGCAATATAAAAATCATTTAAGCACTATGTGTTTGCTCACTTTCATACATGTGAACCCATGCTCTACTAATTTGTTCCCTTAATGTAAAACCTCTTAAGCATTCAGATTTTAATCTAACCTACTCTTACTTATACCAATTGATGTATATCTGTGTAGGCGGTCATCCCGATACACTCATGATATGTTGACATATATATTATGTTAAAATGTTTTTTCTTTCATATTTTTAAATTACAAATAAATCATATATATATAAAAATATTTAAATCTTGAGCAAAGCAACATTTCTATCCAACTTAAATATGCAAACTTAAAAAAAAAGCATTATAAAATATATATTGATAGACTGCTCAAGTACTGTTGGTTAACCCAATAAATGACAATAATAAATAAAAGACATTAAATTACAATAAAAAATAATATTCAAAGATAATAAAAAATAAGTATAATAACTTCAAAATGTATTTGTGATGTTGTTATGCATAATGATAATTAATAAAGAAAAAAAACTTTTAATGTTTATGTATTTAAAAAAATTATGTTCGAACTAAATAAAAAAAAAATTTTTTTTTAAAGTTACCAATCCATCTTCAGTTCTTGAGAATGTCCAAGCTGAGAGAAAAGACTGATCTCCTTTTATAAATTTCAGGCTTATTTCTGGCACTTCTAATGAAAATAAAACTTTAAAAAAACTGCTTAGTAGATTAGTTTAGGCTTGATGTGTGGATTATATGCATCTTATTTCTTCTCTTTTTTCCCCCACTCTTTAAAGATGATAATTATTTAATAAACCATGGGATGAAAAAGAAATCTTTGAGACATAATGTGGTCTTGGCATGATTAACTAGAAATGTGGCCATTCTCTGGATCTTAAAATTATATACGGGTGTGTAGATAAAATACTTAACTCATGGTAGTCTGGATTTTGGGACAAAATATTGCAATTTAACAATGCATTATCATTCTTCACTGCTAAGTAAAGATATAAATACCGAGTCTATTTTTCTTTAAAGCAACAATTTATATATTCTTCTTATAACACCATTTTACTTTTAGCTTTGTTTTGGGGATTGAATCTTTATCGATCCTGATGAAGATTTATTGATTTCTTCCACTAAGTTTTTGTCTTTTCTGAAACTTTTTTCATAACTTGTATTTTCTGAAACCCTTTTCATAACTCAGATATATATAGTTTTCTATTTAATCATTTAAATGCAATATTATTCATATATTAGCACATCTTCAGTTATAATATATAAAGTAATACTTCAACATTTTTCTGCTCAAAAATGTCTCTCTCTCTCTCCATGGTATCTTTTAAAACTTTTTTTCTGACTTTTTTTTTTCAAGCTCTCAAACTTAATAATAATAATAAACTCATTTTGGTTATTTCATATAAACAATACTTTAACATTTGTTGCTTAAAAAATTAAAAATTGTTTTTCTCTCATTTCTTCCCTTACTGCAGAGCACTTGAAAAAAATAATACTGAGTCAATTTTTTTCTGATTCAGCTGTTTTTTATATCATTATTTTTATAATTTATCTGCAGCTGTGTACAGACTATATGTTACAGTTTCTTCATTAATCATCCAAAGGTCTTTTTAAATAAACCGCTATGATCTTAAAAACAAAAGAAACCTGAAACTGACAAATTTTACTGCATCAAGTAATAAAAAAAATCTCTCCTTCCAGTGTCACAGATCGCTCTTCTCTTGACAATTTTTTGACAATTTTTACAATTCAAACTTCACACAACAAAAGAAAAAATCAGAATATATGTGTAAGTGAAACAGCAAATGTCTGTATCATTGATTTACACCCTTACATCCTTATTTCAGACTACATGTGTGTATCTATGTGCTGACCTTAAGTTTACCACCTCAACAATCTAGTTTAGCCTACTTTATTTAAAAAAATAAAACTATATAATGGAATTGCTATAGTATTTAATACAAGAGTCTAAAACAACTAACTATCTCTTATAATATTCATCTTCATTCATTTTTTTTATTACTACTCACTAAAAAAATCATATATATATAATATTTATAATACACACAAAAAGACACAAAAAATTTTATTTTATTAAATAATATATATATATAGGAATTAGACTATTCCTACAATATATAATACTGTAGAGTATAATATGTGGTATATATACATATCTTCATTTTGTCATTTTCTGTGGTTTATAAATTGCTAAATAAAGAGAACAATTCAAGGTCAAATGTTTAATAAAAATATGTTTGTTTTGAATACATTTGGAATAAATAAATTATTTATTTACTAAAATTAATATATATATTGTAACGATCCGGAGAATACTACTTAACATAAACTGCACTACAGGGCGCCATCTAGGCATTTGAACCTAGAAAAATTTATAAAGTAGGCAGATACGTAAGTCAAAAAAAAAAATTTTTTTTTTTTTATTTTGATTCCGGTCGTTAGCCCATGTCACTAGCTCAGTGGAATAGCAGAGATTTAATAAGATAATCTAAGAGTATATATATAAAAAAAGAATAAAATAAGCCACTGCCAGTAATTAACATACAAAAATTTATTTACGCACATATATATAAGATTTAAAATTATTTTAGTATTAGTTTTACATTTTAACATTATTTTTAATTTTACCTTAGATTTTAATTTACATTTTAATTTCTATTATATTATCAGTTTACATTTTAATTAAGTTCGCACAGATGGGATTATAAAAGCTTGTTTTAATGTGTTGCTATAGATCGGTTACATAGATTACATGGTTAAACACATTTCAAAGTAAACATAAACGATCAAAATACAAAATTATTGATTACTGACAATTGCGGAGGGAAATTTATACGTAACCCAATAGTATTCACCATAAGATACTTGCATTGTCACCAATAACTTAAAAGACATCCGAATAAATACATTTTAGATACTCACCGTAAGGTATCATTATTTATCGAATGTCTATATATTTTGATCAAATATGAAAACCCAAAACATACTTAACCGATAACCAATCCATGCAAGCGTCTATAAACAACTTAAATTTAATGCATTTTTATTTAGGGTCAAGTATGAATAGACCACATAGATTTGCTTTTGAAAATAAACATTCTATCCCTGTTTAACCTTAGGTTAAAATTCGTAGTCAAACCGGCATCAATTCATCTGATATATCGATGTATTCAATGTAATAAAATACGGTAGCACAAAAAGTTAAGAGAAGAAATTGCTTCTCATGAGATAGGAATATTACATCTATCTGCAAAGAAGAGCAATAAAACAAAAAACTCCATAGAAAGGAACTGCGGTATCCAACTTATAATTCCTTCCATAGGCAAACGGAAGTGTGCGGCGTATGAAGCAATTCTGCCCGTAGTGAATCAATATTACATCTACTAATCACACCAATATATCCAATCTATTGACCCAATTTAACCATGAAACAAATAACCCAAGATTACCCTCCCCTAATATACCTTTACAAATCTATACAGCCATTCACGCCCGACTTAAGTTTAACATTGATATATTTCAATTCATCGGAAAACAGAAATCATAAATAAACTTAAAGAACAAAGTTAAATAAACGGAAATGATTTTACACAAATAAATAAAAAAATACATCAAATAACATTTTAACTACTTTAGTCAGATAGGAAACTAATGCAATTATTTTAAATATGAAAAGTTTTTAAATTTAATGTTCATTAATTTTAAAGTTCTTACGGTTTTAAACAGTTCATCTTTATCTGTCGTTTGTAAGTTTGAACGGGAATTCCCACGCCGTCCTAAGATTGGTATCCATTTAGCCATTGTTTTATTTATTCATTCGGAGGTTTTTGCTTTAACTGGTCCTCAATGTAGAAAAACAATAGTTCATTTCTCTTTCTTTACTAGCAAAACTGAAGGGATTGAACGTGCGTCCTTCAATCTCTTCTCCCACACCTCCGCACTAACATCTATCTGTCACATCATAATAATCATAATAACTCACTGATTAATAATTTCCAAATTTTCCTTTTATATGTATTCGAAGGATTGACTTGGCATTATGTCATCGATGTGTGATCCTTTCGCTGAGGTCCGATTTCCCAATGGATTTCTTTCATTGGCTATTTGTTTCTATTGTTTTCCTATCTGACCCATGTGTTTACATTTAAATGCCCAAGGCTGGTTTACATTTGACTAATTAAATTTATCATTTCCATTTCTGATTAATTAACCTGTTTTCCAAATCAAAGATATATTTAAAGATAAATTTAAAGATATAATTTTATCTCCAAATCTTTTTAAGTTTTTGTTTTTAAAATACCTTTTCTATTTTTAATACAGTTTTATTTTAATAATTTTTTTTATCTGTGTGATTTAATATATACAAGTTTAAGATGATATTTAATTTCAATTTTTAATTCTTAAAGAAAAATTTTAAATGCGAACTTTTTAATTTACTTTCATGTTTAATAAATATAAAAAAAAAGCAATGTAACGAACGTCTATGCTCGTTACAATATATTAGATGTCAACAATGCTTTATTAAAATTGGAAGAAAGAAATCACGTGTTCAAAATATTCAGAATTTAAAAATATAGACTGCATTGTTTATGTTACTAGAGAGACAGAAATGATTTTCAGAAGAAAAATATATTTTCTTTCCCTTACAAAGTTTTGTATTTTAACCTTACCTCTTTTTATAAATAAGTTTCAGACTAGAAGTAAACAAAATAAATTGTGAGTAGAAAGCCTAGAAAAAAAAGGTCATGAGCCCTTCTTCATTTATTGTCAATGATCTAAAAAAATGAAATGATTAACAACAAAGTGCTATGTTGACTACCATTGAATTAAAGGCTGCAAAATCTACTTATATTGTAATATTGATATATGAAGATTTTAAGAGTTAGAGGGTCTATGAAACCATTATGAATACATGTGTTAGCACAAAGATGACAAAGGAAATATTGCAAGATAAGAAATCACAATTGAAGTTTTATATATGCTAACATTAACAGATGCTCAAAAGAAAAAAGCTTATTAACAACAGGCAAAAATAATATTTATAAATGTTTATAAAAATTCTTTCTTAATTATCATACAATTTAGATTTGTCATTTGATATCTTATTTAATAATAATCAATAAAGTAAAAGGTTAATTAAAATATAATATTATTTGCATAATTTAATTTGAAATTATAAATAACTTTATAAAAATATCTCACTTGATTATTATATTTTTTACATATAATAATATTAAAATTCTTCTGAATATTTTATTTTTTCTTATATGAAAGCTATTTATAGTTAATTTCTTTTTAATTATATGTATTGATAATTTTAATTATAAAAATATATCTCATATTTAACTGTATTATAGTGAAAATAAGATATAAACGACTTATAAATGTATACTATATGATATTAGTTACTGTTATAAATTATTATTTGTTCAAACCACCACATATAAATTAATATCTATCTTAATAAACTTATGTTGTTGTTATTAACAATAGATATTTTTGATTTACTACTGCAGAAACCATTATATAAATATTTTATCTTAGCCTACAGTATTTATCAGGGGATATTTCACTATATAGTAAAACAATAATCAATTTTATTTTCTTTGCTAGTCAAGAGCATGCATATGGATTTATTGGCATTCTTTATAAATTATGAGTCCATTGTACATGAAGATATTAACTATTATAAATCCATTTGTGATTAATTTATTTATTTTCTCACTATCTTTTAAACTGCTTGAGTATGACATTTACTCAAAATATTTAGATTATTCAGATATATAATATATGAATGGAGAAAACCACATGATTCATAATTATATTTATTCCAGATAGTTGCCCAAATATGTAAAGCATTTAGATTGCAGGCCAGCTAGCACTACTAAGTTATAATATTTTCAATACATGTGGGGTTACCCAATTTGAGGGCATTTACTGATAGTCAGTTTCATTCATGATATTAGTTGTCTAGTGTGATGATCAATATATTATCTTATACTATCTTTTATTAATGTTATTCATTATTAGAATAGTTTCTTTATATTTGGTTCATTTAACAAGATAATATTACTATTCATGAAACAAGGATGATGCATTATATTTGAGATTAGTTTCCATTATTATGAATATGTTTACTGGGTCCATTTAAAAAAATATTATTTGAGTCTAAATGGGTTTAAACACCTTTTAACATAATTTTTAATTTATATTTTTAACCTTATGTGAACTGACCGGCCCTTTAAGCAGAAGGGAGAATACCATCAATAGCAGAGCCATCAGTGATACCCACAGTCAGATCGAGCTATGCAAAGCATAACACAATCACATTTCCAGATCATGCCCTACATCCACTGCTAGATTCTAACCCTTGCCATCCAAAGCATTTTATTTGCTTTGAGGATCAACTTCAGGTACCAGCCAATCTAAATTATATAATCAACATGCTTCAGATGATAGTGCTTGAAATATCCCATGACTAGCTCATACTCTGTCTCAAGGTTCAGCACATTTACTTTACTCATAAAATAACTCTACATTAATTTACTGGTGATGCAGTGATAAAAGAGAAATAGAAAATAGACAAAATGTCAAATAAAGCAAACATTAATATTTAATTATTTATGCACATATATATCTAATATAATATAAAATAACAACAAATTTTACATAAGAAAATGTTAAATGATTACTTTAGGCTATAGTTATAATCATTATCATCAACCATTATTAATCTATGCAGTATGAAGGTCTCTCTCTAAGTTCAATCCAACTTCTCCAATCTTTAGCTTCTCTTCTCCACATCACCCCTGCACACTTTCTTATTTCATCCATCCATCTCACATGTTAATTAATGTTCATTTCACATAAAATTTAAGTGTGTACACAGCTATTTAAAAGTATATTTACCCAGGTTTTTATTTTGTGTGTATTGTCCAATGGTTTTGGTTTCCAATTAGTTTTGCTTTCTAACCATTTGGCCTTTTGTTTCTTTATGGCTTCATGGCTTTCCTTCCAGGTTTATGTCAAATAGTGAGAGAGAGAGGGGGGCATGCATCAGTGTTTACTTTACAATCTCAGCATTTATTCAAGGTACTGATTCAGGCAGGATAGTTGATAGCTGAGAGCTTGGGACATGAAGTCCTGTCAGACACTTCTATGGCTTATGTGGCCTCTCCATTAATGTTGACCACAACAGTAATGATTGGATTACTACTATGTTTACAATTTCAAAATATTCTGCATTTTTAGAAAGAACCCAAACTCCAGACTAATAGCAATGTGAACTGTATATCACAAACCTGACTGATGAATGATCTAGCAGATTACAGCACTGACTGAAGAACAATAACCAAAATGTAACTTTTATATCTTAACTCTTTCATTGTTTTATTTTATCTTGACTTGAAACAGTCTTTTAATTAATTTTTACATTTCTTTAATTAATTGATTTTTACATGTGCTTTAATCTTAATCCATTCAAATTCATCTACTACATCGATAAGTTAGTTTACAGTTTTTTAATTAATTCAACTATTGATTTTGATTTTATTATCAATCTGAAATCTTATAAACTTATTAATTACATTTATGAAAGTTTTACAAACATTTTATTTTTACAGACTAATTTTTGGTCTGATTTCACATTTTCTTATTTTATACATTATAAAAGTTTTCTTTGCAAAGAGAGAGAAAAAAAGTTTTAAACTTTTTCTAATTCTATTTTAAATCCCCCCCCCCCCTTGCTAAGGAGCTTTATTCTAAAAGAAAAATATGATGCAGTACTTTTATTTTTGCAAAATTTTATTTTGAAAATCTGAAAACTAATTTTTTTTAAAAAAAATTATTAAACATGTAACACTACATAAGTGTGTTTTTAACCTATATATTCATTGGCAGTACATCGCACATCACTCTGTTTGAGAGGTAAAATATGTCAATTTAACTCAAACTCTGACATTTTATTATTAATTTTTCTAGCTTTATCATTACATTTTTTTTTATTTTATTTATTTATGTAATATTTTTCTACCAAATAAGTTTTAGTATTGCTACAGATCAATAAAGCACAGAGGGTGACCTTTCTTATGCTACTCTTCTTTTCAGGCTGTACTCAATGTTGATTTCAACAGTTATGTCATCAGTGATGACCAACAGGGACAACATACATCATTATGATGTGCACAGGGGTTTGAATACAGGAAATCACAGAATATGTCTGGCTTATATACGACTTATGCACTAAAACAAACAAACTTTACCTTCTATCCAGGATATTTCTACCAGCTGATTGAATCAGCCCATGTCTTTCTCTAATGGGTCTGCATCCCAGAAGATAAAATGGATATTACTGCAAATGGCAGTATTCACCCAATGACCATTCGGCTTATGCTATTAACAATATTTATTATGAAATTTTGGGAATTTTTCTTCTCACAAAACTGATTTGCAGCTTATGCTAGTATTTTTCCAGTGCACTTCATATAAGGAATTGAGACTATTTATCTCAGAATGATTTGAATGGTTCCAGGAATCTCTCTATTGGATCCTCACTCTAAGGACTGTATGCCTGATTTTCCCTTTATGAGTACTATTTTTACACAGCATGATGGCCTACACTTACTATACCTTCCTCAAACAATTTTTATCTATACACTCCCTCAACCCAAACACAATCCCCACTCACATGAAAGATTATTTTACATTTATTTTATTATAGCTTTCATTTTATTTATTATATGCTTTATTTATTCTTTTTGATTTATTTATTTTATCACCGCATGTTGCCCCCCCCCCAATCTTTGTCAGGCGATTCTTTTGTTTTCACTATTTTTTCTATTTTTAAATCAAATGAAGAGTTTGACTAAATATTTGAAATCGGACAAAGTGTTTGACCAATTCCAAACCCCCAGTAATAAATTATTTATCATTTCTGACTGCTTTTTTTCTCTCTCTCCTTTTTAATTACATTATATATTTAACTGTTGTTAATTATTTTAATTCTTAATATTTGTTTCAGTTTATTTATCTTCTTATATTGCTCACCGATATCTCTTTTATAATTATGCATTTTAGCATTTATTCTAATTTTAGTTTCAAACTTTTTTTTTTCAATTTTAATTATGATTCTATTTTTTTTAATTTGATTATGCTGGGTCAATTTGTGGCACTTTGGCACCCATGTTGGATGGCATTTGATTCGGGTTCACTAAAAAGATATTATTTAAGTGGGTTTAAAAACCTTTTAACATAATTTTTAATTTATATTTTTAATATTACGTGAACGGACTGGCTCTTCAAACAGAGGGGAGAATACGATTGATAGAAGAGCCATCAATGATACCATGGTCAAATCAAGCTATGCAAAGCACAACATGATCACATTTCTAGACCATGGCTCACCTTGACTGCTAAGTTTAAATGCTTGCCATCCAAAGCATTTTAATTGTTTTGAGAATCAACCTCAGGTGCCAGCCAATCATAAGTTATATAATCAGTATGCATCAGACAACAGGCACACAATTCAGCACTTGAAATATCCCATGACTAGCTCACACTCTGTCTCAGAGTCCAGCACATTTACTTTACTCATAAAATAATTGTACATTAATTTACTAGTGACACAGTGACAAGAGAGAAAGAGAAAATAGACAAAATAACAATTAAAGCAAACATTAATATTTAATTATTAACACACACATGTATTTAATTTAATGTAAAATAACACAATAAATTTTACATAAGAAAATTATAAATGATTACTTTAGGCTATAGTTATAATAGTCCATTAATTGATGTTAATTTCATTTAAAATTAAGTGAATACACAGATATTTAAGAGTATATTTACCCAGGTTTTTATTTTGTGCATATTGTCCAATGGTTTTAGTTTGCATTTGGTTTTGATTTCCAACCAGTTGTCCTTTTGTTTCTCCATCAATGACTTCATGGCTTTCCTTCCAATTTTATGTTGAATAATGAGAGAGAGAGGAGGGTATGCAGCAACTTTTGCTTTACAATCTCATCACTGATTCCAAGTACTGATTCAGGTGGGATAGTTGATGATTGAGAGATTGGGCATGATGTCCTGTCAGACACTTCTATGGCTTATGCAACCTCTCCATTAATGTTGACTGCAGCAGTAATGATTGGCTACTATTGCATTTACAATTTCGAATATTCCACATTCTGGATTTTTTAGAAGGAACCCAAATTCTGGAATAATAGCAATGCAAACTGTATATTACAAACCCAGCTGATGAATGATCTAGCCGATTGCAGTCCTGACTGAAGAACAATATCCAAAATGTAAATTTTATATCTTAACTCTCTCATTGTTTTATTTTATTTTGATTTGAATGTCTTTTAATTAAGTTTACATTTCTTTAATTAATTGATTTTTACATTTGCCTTAATGTTAATCTGTTCAGATTCATCTACTACCTTGATAATGTAGTTTATAGTTTTTTAATTAATTCAACTATTGATTTTGATTTTATTATCAATCTGAAATGTTATAAACTAATTAATTACATTTCTGAAAGTTTTACAAACATTTTATTTTTACAGACTAATTTTTATTCAAATTTCACATTTTCTTATTTTATACATTATAAGAGGAGTTTCTTTGCAAAGAGAGAGGACAAAAAAGAGTTTTAATTTTTTTCTAATTCTATTTTAGATTTCTCCCCTCTTGCTAAGAAGTTTTATTCTAAAAGAAAAATATGATGCAGTACTTTTATTTTTGCAAAATTTCATTTTAAAAATCTTAAAACTAATCATATTTTTTTTTTTTAAAAATTATGAAACATGTACTGCTATATATGTGTGTTTTTTAACCCATATATTCATTGGCAATATATCATATATATTTGTATATGTAATGTATATCAGCAAGGTTTTTCCTGCCATTCACTCACTCAGATCTTTGGGGTTGTTTCATATCAATTTGCAGATTTTATTGCCAAAGAGTTTTTGAAATTAATAAAATTGTATCCAAAAAAAAAATCATATTAGTCACATATACAAATAATAATTATATGATTAGATTCTCAATATATTATATGATACTCAATCACCCAACTAGCAGGTTGAAATCAATAATTAATCAAACAGATTTTCCTGATCTTATTCAGCTAAGAAATGATCTAGAAAACTATAAATCTCATTTTATCTCTCTATCATTATGCAAGACTGCAATTATTATGTATATGTCTGAATATGCTTTATTCAAGAACAGATAGGACTTATCTATGCAATAAAGATCTATGATTATAATTAAATGATAACATTTGATCATTGTGAATAATTAGTTTACATTTGCTTAACATTCTTTTTAAACAGCATTAATCTGTTGCACATGCGCTTTGGATTTTAACTATAAAATGAATGAATACTAACACTTCAAACACATGATAAAATCTTTGGAAAAGATAGAATGTGCATCAGTTTAATGCTGTTTAAATATTACAGTTTATAAACATCGTGCAATATAAAATAACTGACATATTAACATTCTTTTTGTAATTTATTTTTTACATTTTAATTTTAGAGCTATATAATTACTTTTATTGCAGGATTTTGATAGAATTTTTAATTAAAGTTCATTGTTGATGTCATTCTTCAATCAGTGAGAATTAAAAATTTTACATTTTTAATATGATCACAATGTTTACTTTTAAAGAATGGAGTGATTTTTAATAACAATTCAACTTTTATACTTCTAAAAAGGTTTTGATGATTATGAATACTCAATAGCCATTTAGTCAAGTCAATTTTTATGACTGAGTTTAAAAGAAATATAAAACCCTAGGCTAATCATCATCTAGCCAATGTCAAACCTGAGACATAATATTATAAAATATTATTCATGAATATTTTCTTTATATGTAAATGGTAAGGCAATCATAATAATAATGTTATAAGTAAATAAACATTTATTTTTATATGACGCTATGCATACAATTATATAGATTCAAAGATCAGCCTTTCAAGCTAATTGTGCATGCATCTTCTGCGAGTGTTAAATAATAAATGAATCCTTCATTCCACAACACAAGATATAGTATTTATGCAGGAATAAAAGGAATCTCTTATTCCTACAACTCAAATTCTTTTATATGAGCAAATCTGAAGTGAGAATTCAACTCTCACGCTTTACTCAACAGTACTTCAGATTTGCTCATATAAAAGAATTTGAGTTTTAGGAATAAGAGATTCCTTTTATTCCTGCATAAATACTATATCTTGGGTTGTGGAGTGAAATATTCATTTATTATTTAACACTCACAGAAGACGCATGCACAATTAGCTTGAAAGGCTGATCATTGAATGTAAATAATGTTATAAGAAAAATACTGGGAATATTACATCAATGCTTAGGATATTAAGTACCATAAGGATACTGGTTATCATTAAACAAGTCATTATCATCATAAAACATATAAATAAAATGAGTGATCTTAAATGGACATTATTATCTTAGCACCATCTAAATAATTATTTTTTTTAAAAATAATTTTAAAGAGAATTATATAAATGTTTGCAAAAATAGCTTTAAGATTGCAAAATCCTGGTGGCTAAAAATAAGTATAATATTTAAACTACTCTAATTATTAAATAACTTCATTTGAATAATTTAAAATAATGATTAATAAATTTATTAACTAGAAATAATAATAAAAAGAAGAAATGAAAGATATGATAGACACACTACATTACAAATAAATCATTCTTATTTTGACTATTTACAAATGTCGGAAATTAATTCCAGTATACATGTAACATTATTTAAATTATAATTTACAAATACAGTATCTAAATTGTGAATAGTATTATGTAAATATAGATGCACACATGTGCATGTCTAATAATACAAAATACTTCAGATAATACTAAAACAATAAATATAATTATGTTGCAATTTATGAACTGTGAAAGACTTTAGACATATATCTTTAGACATATATGTTCATGTACACAGACATGTACATGTACACAGACACACAAGAGCATTATAATATATAAATAATATTTCATATATCAATAATAAATTCATTAAATATATAGAGGAATATTATTTTAACAAGATATAAATAATTATGTAAAATGTATATAATACAAACACATATAAGTGCATATCCTAATATAAAATACTTCTACTATTAAGTTGTAAAATGTCACCTTCTTTGAAAATCATTGAAAGTTTTCTTAGAAAAAGCATTATTGTCATATAATTTTAGATCATAATATCAACCATCCTAAATGATAATGACCTGTGTCTTTTTTAAGAAAATATGTTTTATCATAATGCTTTTATAGATGTTATTGTTGAAAAAAAAATCTGAAGAGGTTAATATATAGTGGTCTGCAATGAAGATCAAAACATAACTATCTTAATCTTTTGACAGAAGAAAATGCTCAAAGACTATTCACATTCTTTTAGACTGGTTTATCCTGCAAAAGTTTTGAAGTATAATTTAAAGTAATTTTTTTGCTTGTTTATAAACTATTTTTTGATTATTATTCACACATTGGTTGATTATTATAAGAAATTTCACAAGGAAACATTCACTGTATTCATTTATGTTTTATTTTTAGAAAGTAAAGTTAATAAACTTGACTGAATATAAAGAAAAAAAAACTTTGGTATCTATTACATCATTATCTATCAAAATTGATTTGATGCTAAAATATTTTAAAATATTGTAACTTTTGTATGAAGATATCAGATTTTAAAGCGGAATTTGATAGAATTATCATAAATCAAAATTCATTCATTCAGAAAAAAAAAACAAAGTTAAAATAAAAATGAATTTTTTTATTTTTAGTTTTAATGTTTACATAAATATCTAAGATGTCAATTATGATACATTGTAATATTTACAGTTCAGTTTTTAAATAGTTAATAGGTCAAATGAAATTTTTTAAGAATATTATTCACATACAAAAATGAAATTAAAAGTAAATTAAGTCCAATTTATTGAGTTTTAGTATAAAACAGATTGATTAAGCATTTCCAAAACCTCTCATCAGATGAAATAATAGAATGAATCCCATCAGCAAGCTCAGAAGACAGAATATCCAGATAGCTGGAATAATACAAGATTAAGGCTATTATGTAAAGGAAAGGTTTAAGTACCATAGACAGTTAAACAATTATAGAACAGTAGTGATTTTATATAAAGTTTTTACATATATGGTGGCTGGAAGGGTGGGAAATGGATGGAAGAAAATAATATAGTGGGAGAAATGCAAGGAGGTTTTTAGAACAGATAAACATATAGGAGATAGTTTATTTGTAGTCATGCAACTTATAGATATAAGTAGAAATATAGATATACAGTTATATATGGTCTTTATAGCTATAAAAAAGGCATGTGATAATGTAAATAAAAATAGATTATTGGTGAGATTAGTAAATTTGGGCATGAATGGAAACTTTAGTGAATCTTATTAAGAAATTGTATGAAAATAATTACTATATGTATTAAGTAGGAAATATAGAATCAGTTAAAATTAAAAATAGGGAAAGAGAAGAGAAAGAATTTTTATTAGGTAAAAAAGAATTAAATGTGGTTAATAGGTATAACTATTTGGGAATTATCTTAAGTAATTAGAAAACATGCTTGGATGAATGGGAGAAAATATTGATAAATGAAGCAAAGAAAGGGACTGATAAAAGAAAATAATAGTGTTTCCATATAATAAATATGATGTAGCAAGAATTATATGGAAAGAAGTGGCAGTAGTAGGGTTAACTTATGGTAAAAATGAATTATATGTCAGTAAAGGGGTGTTAGCTTACTTAGAAAAAGTACAAAGAGAAGCAGGAAGATGTGAATTATATGCAGATGTGTGGATCGCAAAGGAGGCAATTCAAGGAGAAATGGGATAGTCAAGTTTTTATATGAGAGATGCAAAATGCAAAATAAAAATGTTCAATAGATTGCAATTTATCGATAATAAGAGAATAGCCAAAATAGTATTTAATTGGGTTATGAGAAAAGATAGACAGAAAAATGTGTGAAAATACAGTACAATATTCAGAAAGTTTGGATAAAGACTTTATGTCAGCATACTTCTACAAAAGATGGGATGAATGTGTTAGAAAAATTTTTGAGTGTTATAATGGCAAAGAATGGGATAGAAGAATAGATGCATTAATAAAAATAAGAAGTTGGAGAACTAATATGGAAAGTAAAATGAGTTTAAATATATATAGAAGTCAACATAATTTTGATGACAGTTAATTTATGATAATAGCTAAGAAAGTAATTGATGACTGATTAAGGCTCAAACAGGATCATTAGCAACAAGGGAATATATACATAAATAAAGGAATGTGGGTGATTTAGTCTGCAAATTATGTAAGGAAGGCATAGAAAACATTAGACAACTATTAATTGAATGTAATTACTTACAAGCAGAAAGGGTACAAATAATGAAGTTGTGGGAGAATAAATATAAGCAAAGCGATTATACAGAAAGTAGGTTCTTGTTTTTATGCTGAGTTTGGAAAAAGGTAAGGGGGATCTAGATATAAAGGCCATAGAATAAACAAAAATGATGTTGTGGAAAGAGGATGGAGCAGGATAGAGAAGAATATGGGAAAATGTAGTTTGGGGAATGAAAAGGGAAGCTAAGATGGATAACATGTTTCTCTGGACATAATGGCTGAGAGATTCCCAACTCTGATAAAGGAGAATCAATAGTGCATCCCATCACATTGCATCACAAGATGTTTAATTTTCTTAACATTTTAACTAAATTAGTTTTGCAACCTAATTACAAAAAATTTAAATATATTGAATCAATTCAAAATCTGCATTTTCACCTGCTAAAATGTAAACACATTTAGTGTTTTTCTATCTAAAACATATCATTTATGAGTGATGTAATAAAATTCTAAGAAAATATACCTAGAGTTTCTATCTTCTGGAGACTTTTAAACTTGTTTAGATCTTTTACTGTTTATACATTTTTTCTTTCTTTTTTTTAAATGTTTTTTTCTTTACATTTAAAACAAATAAATATAACAAACAAAAATTAAGTATTTTTCATTAGGGCAATAAAAAGAAATAGATTTTTATTAACTACAAAGTTAATGTTTGTAAAAATATGTCTATGCATATTTTACTTATTAGCCAATTTTCTATCCATCTGTTCTTTATGTTTGCAAAACAGATCTCATATATAATCAATAAATATATAAAAAATAATTTGGCAGATTTCTTTCATGCACTTCCATGTATATATAAAATATTGTATGAATAAAATATAGCAAATGGAATCTCAAGATTAATAAGTTGATTTCTGATATAAATAACCAGTGTAACATATCCTGAATATATAAAATAAATGCTGAAGGTTCTCAACTCATCTCAGCTTTTATAAGTTTATTAAAGCCATGTGGGCTACTCCCAAAATATTGGGCTATGAAATTATGAAGAAACCATTCCACTCTACTTCTCCAGGAGTTCATATTTGTCCAACATGGAAACTAGCAACATTTGAGCTTTTAATTCTCTACAATATCCACTCTTTTTAATCTAAACCTGGTTTTATAGTAGATATGGTAGAATGTATAAACAGGGGAATTAAGAGTGTTTTTATTAATAATAGCAATAGCTATATTACCATTATTTTGTTTTTTAATTTACATTTATCAGAACTTCTTTAACTTTTAAGGGAAACATATTATAGAATTGACTCTATAATTCAAGTGTATTACAAAAAAAAATATATATTTGTTTTAGACAAAATTATTTTTCTTAGTTACATTAAAAATTTAGATTTTTGTCAAAATCAGAAGAAAATTAATTTAAAATATTTATTTTAAATAGAGACATTTAAAAAATAATTTCAATTAATTTAGAATATTTCAAAAATATCAAATATTATTACTTTGCTCAATTCTTCAGTTATTTTACATTTTCTTTCAAATAATTATTTTTTTTCTATATTTATTTCTACTTTTCTTTTTAAATTTTAAATATATATGTGCAAAAACCTACTATATTTTATGCTATGAGACCAATCCATGTCAATGTGTATATATATTGAAATTTTTAAATAATTTTAATTGTTTTTTAAATTTTGTTGAAAACGTGTCATGATTAACTAAATATAATTTGCAAAAGAATAAAAAAATAATTTATCTTACTCTACAAGCAGAATATTCCTAAAACAGAACTGGGAAGCATAAAACTTATTCTATGTTAATTAAATTCAAACTAATTTGAATTTCACAAAATAGAAACATAACTAGGAAGTTACTGGGCTATTCATCTTTTCAGTTTAAAAACTTACATAAAATTAAGATATTTGAATATTTACATTTGTCATTGCAGTTTAAATCATTTAAAAAATAACAATTTCACTCAAAACATTTGTTTCTGATGTCATGCTTAAGTACATAAAATATCATTAAATATTTCAATTCACAATGAAAATATTTTAAAAATAGAAATACATAAATTAGTACTTTTTAATCATGAAAAAATAATTGCACTTATAGCATAATTGTACTTACTACATATACACTGGTCAATTATGAATGTCGTTTAAATTCACCCACATTTTCAGACTTTTCTAATTGAACACAGAATAACTTTACAGTTTCTATTGAAAGTATTTTTTTAATTATATTCATAATAAAATAAAATTAATCTATTCTTGCACATAATTTTATAATACTAATAATTGTAAATATATTAAATTTAAGTGTAAACAGATAATATAATAACGTGAAAGCTAAATACCTTCAAACAGATACGCTTTAAAAATGCTTAAGTGACAGCCAATCAGATGGAATAATGGCATCACATGGGACTCCAAATTCTAAAACACAAGCCAGAACTATTAGAAAAAGATGGATCCATCTTAATCTATGCCTCAATTATATATAAATAAGCCAGACTCAAGCATTAAATTTAATATATTTACATTTATTAATATCACTTCATTAGATTTAAAAATATTTCTTCGTTGTAAATCGGATAATTTCACGTTGTTAATTTATATATATAATATTTAGTGGATTAAATGTGAAGGTATTTAAGCTTCACACTCTTAGTTCAAAATGCTTGAGTCTGGCTTATTTAAATATAATTGAGGCATAGATTAAGATGGATTCATCTTTTTCTAATAGTTCTGGCT
This sequence comes from Epiperipatus broadwayi, assembly GCA_028023455.1. Lineage (NCBI taxonomy): Eukaryota > Metazoa > Onychophora > Udeonychophora > Euonychophora > Peripatidae > Epiperipatus > Epiperipatus broadwayi. The sequence continues at coordinate 39,592 of JAQFVV010000628.1, forward strand.
TGTGTTTTAGAATTTGGAGTCCCATGTGATGCCATTATTCCATCTGATTGGCTGTCACTTAAGCATTTTTAAAGCATATCTGTTTGAAGGTGTTTAGCTTTCATGTTATTATAATACTAATAATTGTGGAAATATTTTTCATTTATCAACTATGCTTAAAATACTACTTAAACAGAAAAGATTCATAAATGATTTATAAAATTTGTAGATACTAGCTTTCATAGAACATCATATATTTTGGCTGAATATGTACTGCAAACTTTTAAAAATATATATTATAAAGAAATGTTTATTGACTACTGTTATCAACTATTTTGAACATTTCTCATGACTTTAAGTAAAGGTAAAACAACAAGGTTCAGAAGCAAACCATAAACCAATATTTAAATATATTATTACTTCAGAAACTTTGTTTTCTAATTTCCTAACTGCACTAAAGAATTATATAAAAAGTTAAAAGATCTCCATTTGCAAGTGCAACAAGATTATCATATAAAGAAGCCATTATTGAAATTGTTTTTTGAAGAAAACATTTAATTAAAATTTAGAAACTCCTAAAAAAATGAAATACAGAGGCATTTAATGTGTCAGTGTTTATCATACCTTAATTAATTTTAATTTTTTAATCTATTTTTCTAATATTTTTTGATTGTGTTCTATACAATATTTTATAAAATAAAACCAAAACAGCATTTGGTAGAGTAATCATCATTGCAGTTTAATCACCAGTAGGGATTTTTTTTCACTTCCCCCGAAAAAAAATTTTCCAAAAAAGCAGAATATCCCATATGCTAACTATATGTGTGTATATATATATATATATATATATATATATATATATATTGTACCTAACTGAAGTGTCACTTAGTTCGAAAAGGTAATCAAGGTTATCTTAGCTTAACCTTTTGTTTAAAATTTTGGATTAAAAAAAAATAATGATGATAAAAATGGAAATTAAAACTAGTTAATTGTTAAAATAGGATAACCTAAATATTTTTAATAATATTAGTTGGTTTGATAAGGGATGTTAGGTAATAGTTTAACATAAGCAAATGTTAAATTATTATAATTGTGAATTGATAAATAGTATTAAATGTATTCTAAAATAACTACTGTATAATCTATTCTAATGTTTAAAGAATAATAATAAGATATTATTATTAAGTTGGAATAAGTAAGTAATAAATTTTAAAAAAGAAATGATATGTAAGTTTTTATTAAAAGGAAATAAGAATATTTGTTATTAGTTTTGTAGTTTAGCATTCTAGTTATAAAAGTTAATTAGATTAAATAATTGTTAACATATTATTGTTGTAATTCTAAAGATAATTTTAAACAATTAATGTAAAGCCAGACATATGTGAGAATATGTGCATGCATAGACATGGAAACATAAGAATAAAAAAAAATTAACTCCCATATTGTTTAAAATAAGTAAATAAAGCAAATGTGTGGATAAAATTATTTTTAATGTAATATTTAAGGGTTTAATAAAGGGTATAACTTTAAATTTTATATTTCTTACTATTGTGTTGTATAAAATATCATAAAAAAACAATTGTTGCATAATATTTGTAATATTAAAATTTTGACTTTGCAGCTGAAGGTCACGTGGTATGGGAAAATTATATTGATTACGTCAGTAGATTGATTCCACAGCTGGTTTGTCAGAATATTAAAATTTAATAAAAAATAATTTTTATTGGTTTTTAAATGAATTGTAGGTGGATGAAAAATTGTGAGATAAAACGGAGATCGAGGGACCATCCAGGGGCTGATCTTGTTTTGATTCAACTGGTGCTGGATCTTAAAATTTTGTTAATAAAAGTAATTTTTTAAAAAAACTTGATATTTCTAAAAAAATACAAGTATGTTTAAAATATTTAAAATCGTCCTGTAATGATGGAGGGCTAAAAAGAAAAGGTAATCCGTTTTTCTGACAATTTGAATTTCAGTCAAGGCATAGAAATTATAGTAAAAAAATGTCTAGAATAAATGAAGCGTCTCACATATTATATGACTTTAACTTGTTTAATTTTCTTTACTTGGAAATAAGGTTAAGGAACAAACTATTAATCATTTCCATAGATAAGCGTTCGGTTGTATTAAACTATTTTGAAAATAAAATGCTAATTATTTTTCCTGTTAGATTAAAAGTATATGAAAAAAAAAAGAATTTTTTTTTAAAAGTTTAAAAAGAACATTATAAAGAAGCTGCTACGTTCGATTACAGTGAAACTATAAAGAATGATTATTTTTTTTAAAAAGGAAAAGTTATTACTTATATCTTGACATATATGAAAATGATTTGTTTAGCTAAACGCAAACAGATAATATATACATTTTAAAAGGATAATTCTTATTTACACAGTAAAAAAAAGGACACGTATTTGGAAATAAAACTTTAAAGCAATTTGTAAGGATTAATAATGAATTTATAGTTATTGAGTACATTATAAATGGTCATACTTGCCAGTATTTAAAAATAACTTTATGGCATTAATTATAGCATATAAATGGAGAAATGTCTTGAACAGTAAAAAAATTTTTACTCTCATATTTAAAAGTAAGCAAAGGAAATTAATTTTAAAAATAAATACGTCTTGGAATATTATTAGGAAAAGTACTTAAGAAAAACTATATTTCAAAAGAAGCGTTTTCCTAAAAGAGGATAAAGAAATTCAGATAGAAAGATATTCTTATTATTATTATATGCAATTTTGAACTCGGGATCCTATAAATAAATTAAAGTGTGTTCAGCTGAAGAATTTATTTTGTTTCATGCCAGCTTAATCTTATTATTTAATTTTCTTTTTTTAAATTGTTTAAAAAAATATTATTAATAAACTATTGAACATTTTCGTTTGGAAATGATTGCCATGTGTATAAATGTATTAATTGAAGCTTCGAATTCAGATAAATATCTTAACCTGGATAAATTGTCTACACGTTATGAAATGGAAAAATCATTACGGAGCTGAAATATGAACTTAAATTAATGTATTATTATTTTTTTTTATGGTCTGCTTTATTGGTTTTTAAAAAAGGAAAACCATAAAAATATTTATGCTATTAATATTTTTTTATTTTGTAACACTTTTGCATAAATATACAGGTAAACTAGGGTTATAATTTTAAAATGAAATAGGTTTATTTGAATGAGCAAATGTTTTTTTTTTTGCCATTCTTAAGTAGATTTAGTTTATTTATCAAGCATTACACTAGCTAGTTTCTATTTAATAATTTTATTATAGAGATTTAAATATCACAGTCTTATTTTCATATAAATGGGATGTTTTACTCAATTTTTATTTTAAATTTACTAAAGAAGTTTATCAGAGAATATCCATTCATTTGTTTTATGAATGTTATATTAAGAATAACTACAAATATTTTATATTCATCGAGAAGTAAATATTCTTGCATTTAATTTACAATTTTAAAAGTCCACTAGTTACTATATTTTAGCATTTAATATTTTGTTATGTGTGCATTGTGCCTTGCCTAGAATTTTATATGCATTTAATTTTAAAGTATTTTCTACAGTAGTCAGTTGACACATAGTTTGCTTTGTTGGTTCGAACATTGGATATACATTTTGTATTTTATAAATTTCTTGGAAATAACTTAGTTAATTTAGGTGAAGTATATATCTTGCTATTAGTTAGTATTTGTTAGCCTCAAGAGTTAGGCTTAGTTTATAATTTTTGAATATGCTTTATGGAGTAGATAAATCCTCCATCCTTATTGTATTGTATTTCCATGATTTGATAGTGCTTGTCCCCAAAAAAGAGGGTATTGTATTGTATTTTTCAGTGATGATGATCACATTTATAAGCATTGGAAATCCCATGAGAGGATTGTGCTTTTCTGGTGTGTGTTCCTGTTCCCAGATGTACTGAAGATGAATTCCAGACATCTTAGTTTTGCCTCATAGTTAGGTATTTTGGAAACCACCACATTCTTTTCCAGCTCTGAGGAGCCTAGTATTTTTATATTTTTTGCCTATCATTCATGATGACTTAATGCTAATTCCACCACAGTAGGTGATGTTGCATTTGTTTTATATTTGTGATGACAAGATATGCTTGTTTGAGGAAATGTATTTCTTCAGGTAGTTGTAGCTAATTTAAGGCTCATAGGTATATCAATGTTTGAATTGTGTTGCTATGATAGTTTTATCATGCACAAGCTAACCAACAATAAGTTATATTTATTTTAAAGTATGTTAAATATGCATATGGTATAAGTGGCAATTCACACATACTAATTTAATATTTTCATCCAGAATTTCGCCGCTGGATTTGTAAGTCTGTTACATCATTATCTTTAAAACATTGAGGGAATAATTTTATGTGGACTAAAGTTATTTAAAAAAAAGTATAACTGATCTCTGATGAATGATTGCCCCATACACTTAATTTAGTTTAATTTTAATATTAGCTTAATCTGATTTAAACATATATCTAGCTATGATATTAGTTATATCCGTGAAACTAGTGATGATATTTTTCAAAAGTATTGCTGAATATGCTTATTCCAACTTAGCGTTTGTTAGGTTTAGGAGTATAAAATTAAGCTTAGGGTTTTCAATATAAACCTAGTTCTGTGTGTTATTCTGATTATTAGATGACACAATAATGGTATAAATTAGTCTAATAAAGAAGAATAGTAGTGTGCTTATTAAGTACATATGATAATTAAAATTTAAGGTATTTTTTTTGATAAAAATCTAATTATTAAGAGAAAGTAATTTTGAATAACCTTTGTCGGTTATTAAGTGTATTAATGTAAGTTAAATAAAACTGTTAAGAGTCCAAATAATTATATTAAATCTTAGTGCGGTATTGGCATTGTTTGTATTCTACTACATTTGTAAACATTTCTTCTCATTATTAATAAATCAAATTATTATTATTTCAAAAGTGTTGTTTTGTTTGTTTTACTTTTATATGAGAATATATTATTGTCTTGGGTTCCAAGTTCACAAAATCTTAAAATGTAAAAGTTATTGAATCTTCAATTCAGAAATTTACAAGTATATTCTAAGTTAATTAAATATAGTTAATATTGTCTTGAAAATTTAAAAAAAAAGCTATGTTAAAGTAAATGATTCTCATATTGAATCATAAATACAGATAATTGCATTATAGCAGATACCTAATTAAATACTTAGTTAAAAGTTTTTTTTTTTTAAAATTATCAGTATATCTTTCAGACTAAAGATTATGCAATATCAGATTAACAATATTAGTACTTCAGAAGAATATTTTAATTAATATTATTTTAAAAGCTGCACCTTATCTTATATTCACTGCACATCATCTATCATCATCTTAAATCTGATATATTTAAAGAATTCTAATTCATTTGCATTTGAGGTCTTTAGTGGTTGTCTGTGAGTATGGAAAGGCATTAAAAGTACCCTTGCTCTTTTCTCTGCTCAAGTAATATCTTAGATAATAGGCCATTATTAGTTAAATTTAAATTGATTCATTAAATTTTGTGAATTAATATTTGTTTTGTTTATTATTTTAAGATTGAACATATCATAATTATTTTATGGTCAGCTAAGATGTCACTTATTTATTTATTAATCACAGTAATTCTTTATTAGGCAACTTAACTTAAATTTTAATTTTACACAAGAGTGTTAGTTTTAAAATCCCTGAGGTTATTTACTCTTGTTGTTTTAGTAAATATAATTCTGTAAGATAATATTTTAAAGCAAAGCATCATAGGTCTTATTCAGAGAGTGTATAATCTATTGGTAGGACTAATATGGTAAGCATTGATTAGTGATTTTAGATAATCTTTTGTATGGTTTATTAAAATATTAATATGCTGTAGTAGTTATAGTTCATCAGTATTGGATTTGACCTTTATTTGATTATACATCTCTGGATCATCATCTCTTTTCTTTAAATTTATTGTAACCCCACTGAGCCGAGTCGTTTAGAGTCTCTCATTTATATTTTATTTCATTTCATTTCAATTTTATTCCATTTCTTTTCATGTCATTTCTCATATCTTTCTATCATCTCAGCCATTTAAAACATTCGTTAAGAGTTTCTTCTATCATCTCATTTCATTTCTCTCTCCTTTATTCCATCTTTTTCTTATATCTCTCTTTCATATCTTTCCATCATCTCATTTCTTTTCTCTCTCCATTACATATATCATTTCTATTACTTTTCCCCATTTCTTTTCCTCCTCAATTCTTTTCTTTTCCATCATTTATCCTTACCATTATCATTATCTCCATTTCATTATTAGCATTTTCTCTTCTCGCCCCCCCCCCACATCTTTTCCTCTTTTCTCTTTCTCACACCCCCATCTTTCATTCTAGTAGGTTACAATTGGCGCCCAAACATGTAGGCCTCGATTAAGCATGTAGGCCTCGATTTATGTTGTGAAAACCTGTATTAGATGTTGATAGATTTTTGTAGATTTTATTGACTTCGTTTGGAGTCATTATTTTGTTAATGCCCAACTGTATAGGTCTCAGTTGAATGGCTTAGGCCTGTGTTCGAGGTTGAAAGGTATTGGTTAGATTTTTCTGACTTGGTTTGGATTCATTTTTGCTATTAATTCTGATTTTATGCAAATTTTTCAATTTACTAGATAAAATCGAATTAAATAAGCTAGTTACTTAGTCTAGTTAAAGCTAGTTAGAATCAACATGTCCAAATTAAAAGACAAGTTTTGAAGATATCAATATATTATCATTGATAAGTGCAGTTTATAAATTATCATCATACAAATAAATAATTGACTCTGTATTGCATTTACCGATATTATGTTATTATGGTATCTGAGTTATCTGTTATTTGATACTTGTTGTTTTGTTAATCAAGTGTATTAACAAATCATTATTTTTATTTATTAATATTTGTTGAACAATGGTGAACCAAGACTCATATAAAAGTGAACGAAACATATAATGATGGGAGTCGTAAGAATAAAATATTCTTTATTGTAGCATTGTTGCTGTGGTTTTAATTGTTTTGATTGTTAGGAGATGTCAGGAAATGGATACCTTATATAATATATATATAAAAATATAAATATTAAAAAATAATAAATTATTATTATTATTATTATTATTATTATTATTATTATTATTATTATTATTATTATTATTATTATTATTATTATTATTATTATTATTATTATTATTATTATTATTATTATTATTATTATTATTATTATTATTATTATTATTATTATTATTATTATTATTATTATTATTGCAATTTAAAAAGAGTATCATTAAAGTCTTAAAGAAATAAGATATTATGGATAGCCACATAGAAACCATGGAGATTTTCGATAGTTCAGGGATATCTCAAGATTTTCCCACACCAGACACTCTAACCCTTAATTTAGAGGATGAGTTATTAAATGAAGATACAAATACAAGTATTATTAATTCAGGAATTATTAGAGTTGAGAGTAATATGATACTAAATATGATGGTTTTTTCAAATTGTAGAGAGAATGTTTCATGGTTTTAGAGAAGAAGATGAGGAATAGAAAGCAGTGAAAAATTGTATTTAAAATTAGATCAGCAGAAAGAAGAATTAAATTTAAAATTAGATCAGCAAAGAGAAGAATTAAATTTAAAATTAGATAAGACAGTTAGGAAGAAGTTAGTGAAAAATTAATTTTAAAAATTGATCAGAATAGAGAAGATTCATTCTGAAAAGTAGAAGAAAATAAGGAAGCAGGCTCAGAATTTATTAAAGTAGATGATAAAAATGTAGATGAAGAAAAACCAGATATTAAGTTGATAGATGTTCAGGAGGAAAGTAAAATAGTGATAGATGATCCTAATGTAAATCCTCAGTTGTTAATTGAACAGGCTAATAAAGAAAATGAATTGGTTTATGGAGAAAATGAAGATCAACAAGAAATTAATAAAGTAGTTAATCAAGATGTTGAGGTAATAGTTATTAAGTTAAAAAAGACAGAAATTACCCAGTTTGTAGAGAAAGTTAGTGTAAAATTAAATGTTTCTAACCATTCCAAAGAAATTGGTTTGAGGCAATCTATAGTAATTAATCAATCTGTAGAAATAGTTAGTACAGATGAAGAAGTAACTAAAGAACTTGTGAAATTAATTGATGTTGAGATGGAAAACCAAGAAGTTACACAGTTTGTAGGAGAAGTTAAGAGAGATGTAGAAATAATTAAAGAACATATGGTATTAAGTAATAAGGAAGTAAGTAAAATTAATGGAAAATTTAAAGATAAATTAAAAGAGATATTTCATGAAAATATTTTTAAGAAAAATATTGATCCTGAGAGAGATTTAGGAAAAGCTAGTGTTAAACTTAAGAGAGCAAAAGAAATGTTGACCAATGTTGTTTATTTAAAAAAGACTAAAGAACATGTGGAATTAATAAATAAAGGGGTGGGTAAAATTAATGTAAAATTTAAGGACAAGTTTAGAGACATGTTTAATTTGAATATTCATAAGAAAGAGATAAACCCAAAAAGATATTTGGAAAAAGTTAAAAGCAAATTCAAGAAAGAAAACAAAAAGTTGATCAGTGATATTGATTTTAAGAGATCCAGAAATAAAATACTGGAGAAGATAAAAGCCAAAGTTAGACTAAAGAAGGGTGAAATAAAGTCTTTTAAAGAAAGGTTAGTTAGGAGAAAGGAAGTGAAAAATGCAAAGGCCAAATTTAAATGTGATAGTATGCCAGATTTTAGGAAAATTTTTGGTAAGGAGTATTGCTTTAATGCAATGAAAAGTAGGAATAAAGAGTTGAAGTCGAGAGGTACCTACAATGCCAGAAGTTTAATACCTTATCCCAAGAAAATTTAAATTTTGTAAAGCTAGTATATTAGTTAATAATGCAAGTTAGAGACAATGTTTGTCAAACGTAGCTATTAATTATTAGTTGGTAATAAAAAGAGCATATATGTTTAAATTATAATTAGTGTTATTTTTATATTATTTTTTTTCTCTAACGGGGAGAAAATTGTACCTAACTGAAGTGTCACTTAGTTCCAAGAGGTAATCAAGGTTATCTTAGCTTCATCTTTCGTTTAAAATTTTGGATTTAAAAAAAAAATAATGATGATAAAAATGGAAATTATAACTAGTTAATTATTAAAATAGGATAATCTAAATATTTTTAATAATATTAGTTGGTTTGATAAGGGATGTTAGGTAATAATTTAACATAAGCAAATGTTAAAAAATAATTGTGAATTGATAAATAGTATTAAATGTATTCTAAAATAACTACTGTATAATCTATTCTAATGTCTAAAGAATAATAATAAGATATTATTATTAAGTTGGAATAAGTAAGTAATAAATTTTAAAAAAGAAATGATATGTAAGTTTTTATTAAAAGGAAATAAGAATATTTGTTATTAGTTTTGTAGTTTAGCATTCTAGTTATAAAAGTTAGTTAGATTAAATAATAGTTAACATATTATTGTTGTAATTCTAAAAATAATTTTAAACAATTAATGTAAAGCCAGACATATGTGAGAATATGTGCATGCATAGACATGGAAACATAAGAATAAAAAAAATTAACTCCCATATTGTTTAAAATAAGTAAATAAAGCAAATGTGTGGATAAAATTATTTTTAATGTAATATTTAAGGGTTTAATAAAGGGTATAACTTTAAATTTTATATTTCTTACTATTGTGTTGTATAAAATATCATAAAAAATAATTGTTGCACAATATTTGTAATATTAAAATTTTGACTTTGCAGCTGAAGGTCACGTGGTATGGGAAAATTATATTGATTACGTCAGTAGATTGATTCCACAGCTGGTTTGTCAGAATATTAAAATTTAATAAAAAATAATTTTTATTGGTTTTTAAATGAATTGTAGGTGGATGAAAAATTGTGAGATAAAACGGAGATTGAGGGACCATTCAGGGGCTGATCTTGTTTTGATTCAACTGGTGCTGGATCTTAAAAATTTTGTTAATAAAAGTAATTTTTTTAAAAAAACTTGATATTTCTAAAAAAATACAAGTATGTTTAAAATATTTAAAATCGTCCTGTAGTGATGGAGGGCTAAAAAGAAAAGGTAATCCGTTTTTCTGACAATTTGAATTTCAGTCGAGGCATAGAAATTATAGTAAAAAAATGTCTAGAATAAATGAAGCATCTCACATATTATATGACTTTAACTTGTTTAATTTTCTTTACTTGGAAATAAGGTTAAGGAACAAACTATTAATCATTTCCATAGATAAGCGTTCGGTTGTATTAAACTATTTTGAAAATAAAATGCTAATTATTTTTCCTGTTAGATTAAAAGTATATGTAAAAAAAAAAAGAATTTTTTTTTTAAAGTTTAAAAAAGAACATTATAAAGAAGCTGCTACGTTCGATTACAGTGAAACTATAAAGAATGATTATTTTTTTTAAAAAAAAGAAAAGTTATTACTTATATCTTGACATATATGAAAATGATTTGTTTAGCTAAATGCAAACAGATAATATATACATTTTAAAGGATAATTCTTATTTACACAGTAAGAAAGGACACGTATTTGGAAATAAAACTTTAAAGCAATTTGTAAGGATTAATAATGAATTTATAGTTATTGAGTACATTATAAATGGTCATACTTGCCAGTATTTAAAAATAACTTTATGGCATTAATTATAGCATATAAATGGAGAAATGTCTTGAACAGTAAAAAAATTTTTACTCTCATATTTAAAAGTAAGCAAAGGAAATTAATTTTAAAAATAAATACGTCTTGGAATATTATTAGGAAACTATTTAAAAAAACTATATTTTAAAAGAAGCGTTTTCCTAAAAGAGGATAAAGAACTTCAGATAAAGAAAGATATTCTTATTATTATTATATGCAATTTTGAACTCGGGATCCTATAAATAAATTAAAGTGTGTTCAGCTGAAGAATTTATTTTGTTTCATGCTGGCTTAATCTTATTATTTAAGTTTTTTTAAAAATTGTTTAAAAAAAATATTATTAATGAACTATTGAACATTTTCGTTTGGAAATGATTGCCATGTGTATAAATGTATTAATTGAAGCTTCGAATTCAGATAGATATCTTAACCTGGATAAATTGTCTACACATTATGAAATGGAAAAATCATTACGGAGCTGAAATATGAACTTAAATTAATGTATTATTATTTTTTTTTATGGTCTGCTTTATTGGTTTTTAAAAAAAAAAAAAACCATAAAATATTTATGCTATTAATTTTTTTTTTTTGTAACACTTTTGCATAAATATACAGGTAAACTAGGGTTATAATTTTAAAATGAAATAGGTTTATTTGAATGAGCAAATGTTTTTTGCCATTCTTAAGTAGATTTAGTTTATTTATCAAGCATTACACTAGCTAGTTTCTATTTAATAATTTTATTATAGAGATTTAAATATCACAGTCTTATTTTCATATAAATGGGATGTTTTACTCAATTTTTATTTTAAATTTATTAAAGAAGTTTATCAGAGAATATCCATTCATTTGTTTTATGAATGTTATATTAAGAATAACTACAAATATTTTATATTCATCGAGAAGTAAATATTCTTGCATTTAATTTACAATTTTAAAAGTCCACTAGTTACTATATTTTAGCATTTAATATTTTGTTATGTGTGCATTGTGCCTTGCCTAGAATTTTATATGCATTTAAGTTTAAAGTATTTTCTACAGTAGTCATTTGACACATAGTTTGCTTTGTTGGTTCGAACATTGGATATACGTTTTGTATTTTATAAATTTCTTGGAAATAACTTAGTTAGTTTAGGTGAAGTATATATCTTGCTATTAGTTAGTCTTTGTTAGCCTCAAGAGTTAGGCTTAGTTTATAATTTTTGAATATGCTTTATGGAGTAGATAAATCCTCCATCCTTATTGTATTGTATTTCCATGATTTGATAGTGCTTGTCCCCAAAAAAGAGGGTATTGTATTGTATTTTTCAGTGATAATGATCACATTTATAAGCATTGGAAATCCCATGAGAGGATTGTGCTTTTCTGGTGTGTGTTCCTGTTCCCAGATGTACTGAAGATGAATTCCAGACATCTTAGTTTTGCCTCGTAGTTAGGTATTTTGGAAACCACCACATTCTTTTCCAGCTCTGAGGAGCCTAGTATTTTTATATTTTTTGCCTATCATTCATGATGACTTAATGCTAATTCCACCACAGTAGGTGATGTTGCATTTGTTTTATATTTGTGATGACAAGATATGCTTGTTTGAGGAAATGTATTTCTTCAGGTAGTTGTAGCTAATTTAAGGCTCATAGGTATATCAATGTTTGAATTGTGTTGCTATGATAGTTTTATCACACACAAGCTAACCAACAATAAGTTATATTTATTTTAAAGTATGTTAAATATGCATATGGTATAAGTGGCAATTCACACATACTAATTTAATATTTTCATCCAGAATTTCGCCACTGGATTTGTAAGTCTGTTACATCATTATCTTTAAAACATTGAGGGAATAATTTTATGTGGACTAAAGTTATTTAAAAAAAAGTATAACTGATCTCTGATGAATGATTGCCCCATACACTTAATTTAGTCTAATTTTAATATTAGCTTAATCTGATTTAAACATATATCTAGCTATGATATTATTTATATCCGTGAAACTAGTGATGATATTTTTCAAAAGTATTGCTGAATATGCTTATTCCAACTTAGCGTTTGTTAGGTTTAGGAGTATAAAATTAAGCTTAGGGTTTTCAATATAAACCTAGTTCTGTGTGTTATTCTGATTATTAGATGACACAATAATGGTATAAATTAGTCTAATAAAGAAGAATAGTAGTGTGCTTATTAAGTACATAGGATAATTAAAATTTAAGGTATTTTTTTTGATAAAAATTTAATTATTAAGAGAAAGTAATTTTGAATAACTTTTGTCGGGTATTAAATGTATTAATGTATGTTAGATAAAACTTTTAAGGGTCCAAATAATTATATTAAATCTTAGTGAAATATTGGCACTGTTTGTATTCTACTACATTTGTAAACATTTCTTCTCTTTATTAATAAATCAAATTATTATTATTTCAAAAGTGTTGTTTTGTTTGTTTTACTTTTATATGAGAATATATTATTGTCTTCAGTTCCAAGTTCACAAAATCTTAAAATGTAAAAGTTATTGAATCTTCAATTCAGAAATTTACAAGTATATTCTAAGTTAATTAAATATAGTTAATATTGTCTTGAAAATAAAAAAAAAGCTATGTTAAAGTAAATGATTCTCATATTGAATCATAAAGACAGATAATTGCATTATAGCAGATACCTAATTAAATACTTAGTTAAAAGTTTATTTTCTTAAAAGTTATCAGTATATCTTTCAGACTAAAGATTATGCAATATCAGATTAACAATATTAGTACATCAGAAGAATATTTTAATTAATATTATTTTAAAAGCTGCATCTTATCTTATATTCACTGCACATCATCTATCTTCATCTTAAATCTGATATATTTAAAGAATTCTAATTCATTTGCATTTGAGGTCTTTAATGGTTGTCTGTGAGTATGGAATGGCATTAAAAGTACCCTTTCTCTTTTCTCTGCTCAAGTAATATCTTAGATAATAAGCCATTATTAGTTAAATTAAAATTGATTCATTAAATTTTGTGAATTAATATTTGTTTTATTTATTATTTTATGATTGAACATGTCATAATTATTTTATGGTCAGCTAAGATGTCACTTATTTAGTTATTAATCACAGTAATTCTTTATTAGGCAACTTAACTTAAATTTTAATTTTACACAAGAGTGTTAGTTTTAAAATACCTGAGGTTATTTACTCTTGTTGTTTAGTAAATATCATTATGTAAGATAATATTTTAAAGCAAAGCATCATAGGTCTTATTCAGAGAGTGTATAATTTATTGGTAGGACTAATATGATAAGCACTGATTAGTGATTTTAAATAATCTTTTGTATGGTTATTGAAATATTAATATGCTGTAGTAGTTATAGTTCATCAGTATTGGATTTGACTTTTATTTGCTTATACATCTCTGGATCATCATCTCTTTTCTTTAAGTTTATTGCAACCCCACTGAGCCAAGTTGTTTAGAGTCTTTTATTTTTATTTTATTTCATTTCATTTTAATTTTACTCAATTTCTTTTCATGTCATTTCTTTATATCTATTTTTTCCCCCCCCTTTTTTCTTCTTCCTTTTTTTTCTCTCTCATTTTTTTCTTTCCTATATAAAACATTCATTAAGAGTTTCTTCTATCATCTCATTTCATGTCTCTCTCCTTTATTCCAACTTTTTCTTATATCTCTCTAATCTTTCCATCATTTCATTATTTTTCTCTTTCCATTACTTATATCATTTCTATTACTTTTCCCCATTTCTTTTACTCCTCAATTCTTTTCTTTTCCATCATTTATCCTTACCATTATCATTAATATCTCCATTTCATTATTAGCATTTTCTTCTTTTCTCTATCTATTTTCTCTTTCTCACACCCTATCTCATTTCATTATTAGTATTATATTTCTCTTTCTCTTCTTTCTCACACCCCTCTCTCATTTCATTATTAACATTTTCTTCTTTTTCTCTCTTTTTTCTCTTTCTCACACCCCCATCTTTCATTCTACTAGGTTACAATTGGCGCCCAAACATGTAGGCCTTGATTAAGCATGTAGGCCTCGATTTATGTTGTGAAAACCTGTATTAGATGTTGATAGATTTTTGTAGATTTTATTGACTTTGTTTGGAGTCATTATTTTGTTAATGCCCAACTGTATAGGTCTCAATTGAATGGCTTAGGTCTGTGTTCGAGGTTAAAATGTATTGGTTGGATTTAGCTGACTTGGTTTGGATTCATTTTGCTATTAATTCTGGTTTTATGAAAATTTTTCAATTTACTAGATAAAATCGAATTAAATAAGCTAGTTACTTAGTCTAGTTAAAGCTACTTAGAATTAATATGTCTAAATTAAAAGACAAGTTTTGAAGATATCAATATATTATCATTGATAAGTGCAGTTTATGAATTATCATCGTACAAATAAATAATTGATTCCATATTGCATTTACTGATATTATGTTATTAGGGTATCTGAATTATCTGTTATTTGATACTTATTGTTTGTTAATCATGTGTATTAACAAATCATTATTTTTATTTATTAATATTTGTTGAACAATGGTGAACCAAGACTCATATAAAAGTGAATAAAACATATAATGATGGGAGTTGTAAGAATAAAATATTCTTTGCTGTAGCATTGTTGCTGTAGTTTTAATTGTTTCAATTGTTAGGAGATGTTAGGAAATGAATACCTTATTATTATTATTATTATTATTATTATTATTATTATTATTATTATTATTATTATTATTATTATTATTATTATTATTATTATTATTATTATTATTATTATTATTATTATTATTATTATTATTATTATTATTATTATTATTATTATTATTATTATTATTATTATTATTATTATTATTATTATTATTATTATTATTATTATTATTATTATTATTATTATTATTATTATTATAATAATAATAATAATTGCTTTTATATATCTGCTCCTGCTCATAAACATAATGATTTAATCTCTTCCAATTTATGGCCTCGTGGTGCTTCCATTTGTTTTTTTTATGGAACTTTGGCTAATTCTTTAAAACTTTAGTGGTATTTATTTAGTTATTTTCTGTTTTCTTTGATTTCTTATTTTCTTTATTTTCTTTTATTTCTTATTTTCTTTATTCACTATACTTACTTACATTTTTCTTTACTTGATATCATTTATTTATTTGTTTGGATTTATTTTTAATTTAATATGGTAGGGCTGTCTTGTTTTTATATGAATGTCAGAGGTATGAGAACTAAATGTGTTCAAATAAAGCAATTTTTTGAAACAGAACATTTTGATCTTATTTTACTTACAGAAACTTGGTTAAATCAACAATTTCCTGATTGTTCTTTTCTTGATGATAGATTTAGTATTTTGCGAACTGACAGATCTATGGATAATATTTCTCGAGGTGGTGGTACTCTGATTGCTCTTCATAAAGATGTTTTTTATAAAGAACTTTATTTTTCTTCTTCTTTTTGTGAATCTACATGGTGTGAAATTACTTTAAATCACAATTTTAAATTTATTTTGGGTAATGTTTACCTCAAACCCACTTTGTCGTTGTTGGAGTTTGATTATTTTTTGACATCACTTGAAGATTTTCTGATTGGCTATGATAATTTTATTATTACCGGAGATTTTAATATTCCGGATTTATATTCGGGTACTACTATCATAGATTCTGTCTCTTTTTCACCTAAAGCATTGAGAATGATTCGGTTTTGCAATTTGTTGAATTTAAAACAATTTAATCCATACACCAATTTTAATGATCACACATTGGATTATATTCTCAGTAATTTTCCTACAATTGAATGTTTAACTACTTCTTCTCTTCCTTTTTCCATTGACTTGCATCATCCTCCCTTAGAATTTTATATTAATATTAAATTTAATAGATTCTGTCCCTTTAAAACTATGAAAAGAAACTACAGAAAAGGAAATTATTTGGGTCTTTGTTTACAATTATCCAATTTTAACTGGAAAAATTTGTATTCTTCATCTGATGTAGATTTTTGTATGAGATTTTTTGAACAATCATTTTGTGAACTAATTGACAAATACATTCCTAAGAAAATTTTTTTAACTAAACGTTTTCCTCGCTGGTTTTCAGTTTCTCTTAAAGAAATTATTAAAAGGAAATCATTTCATCATCGTAAATATTGGAAAACTAAGAACTTAAATTATTATAACAATTTTATTAATTATAGAAGATTGTCAAAGGTTATATATCATAGAGATTTTCAAAAATTTATACAAAATACTGAAAGTCATATTTCTGATAATCCCTTGCAATTTTGGTCTCTAGTTAAGGATTCAGGTATTACAAAAAAAAAATTACAGAATAATAATTCTAATCTAGTTGCTGATGATTTCTCTCATTATTTCTCAGAGCTTTTTAAACAATCTAATTCTTTCACTGATTTGACTGAAAATAATGATCTAGTTGAAGAAAGAATAACATTGGATTCATTTATTGAATCTGATGTTATTTTTGCTATTGGGCAGCTTAAATTACATTCTAGTATGGGCCTTGACAATATTCCAGCTTTCATTTATAAAGGATGTGCTGAATACATTGCTTCTCCTCTTTTGCATATTTTTAATTGCTCTTTAGCAAATGGTACTTTTCCTACATCCCTTAAAATTGCTAAAGTTGTTCCTATTTTTAAGAAAGGATCTAGAGATTTGGTAAGTGACTATAGGCCTATTTCAATTCTTCACACTGTTGCTCGAATTTTTGAAAGATGTTTGTATAATAAAATTATCTTGGATGTCTCTAAGGTTTTGGCACCAGAGCAGCATGGATTTTTGCCTAATAGGTCCATTGAAACAAATTTGCTAACTATTTTTGATCACATTTCAAATTCAATTGAGAATCAATCTAGGTTAGATGTTGTTTATTTTGATATGTCCAAGGCTTTTGATAGAGTTAATCATAAAATTCTTCTTCAGAAGCTTTGTAGGTTAGGTTTTTCTAAATTATTAATTAATTGGTTTGACTCTTTTCTTAGGGATAGAATGTCTTGTGTGAGGTTTAATGGTAAATTGTCATTACCTTATTATTGCTTCACTGGGGTGCCTCAAGGCAGTGTTCTTGCACCTTTATTATTTAATGTATACATTGATGACCTAAAAACATGCATTAAATTTTCACATCTTCTATGTTATGCAGATGATTGCAAAATTTTTAGGCATATTTATTCTATTAATGACTGTTTTTTACTTCAAAGTGATGTAGATAATTTCTTGAATTGGTGTGAATATAATTATATAGATATAAATATGGATAAGTGCTACATTGTCTCTTACTCTAGAAAATCTGAAGTCTTAAGGTTTTCCTATTATATTGGGGACTCTAAAATTATAACAAATGATCATCAAAGAGATCTCGGAATAATATTTTCCAATAATGGATCTTTTCGTAATCACATTAATTTTATGGTGAATAAATCTCTTAAAATTGTAGGAGCTATTTACAGATATGGAAAAGCATTTAATAAATTTACAAAGATTAAACTTTTTATATCCTTAGTTCTTCCCATCTTGGAGTATGGTTCAATTATATGGAATCCTCATAACAGGACAGATATCATAAGAATTCAGTCTGTTTTTGACAAATTTGCAAAATTAAATAGTTTAAGTAATGAACACTATATTGATTTACTACTGAGACGAAAAACAAGAGATCTCAAACTTCTTCATAAATTCATCTCCCAGAATATTTCTGTATCTAATTTGCTTTCTAACTTAGGTACTAAAAAAAAAAAATATAATACTCGTACTCATAATGTTTTTGAACTGAAAAATTGTAAATCTGATGTATTAAGATTTTCCCCTTTATTTCGTTTACCTAGAACTTATAACAAAGATTTTGGTAATGATGATGTTTTTAATTTGGATTTTAAACAATTCACTAAAGTCCTCATAAAAAAAATATTTTCCTTAATTTCATTTGATATATTGCCTTTTTATTTATTTGTGCATTTTATTGATTTTCTATTTTATTGGTATTATTTATTTTATTATTATTATTTTTTTTTTTTTAATGCTTATTTAGATTTGTATTATTGTGCAATCTATAATTGGCTAAATGCTGTTGATATGTACATTAAATAAATAAAGAATTGAATTGATTATTATTATTATTATTATTATTATTATTATTATTATTATTATTATTATTATTATTATTATTATTATTATTATTATTATTATTATTATTATTATTATTATTATTATTATTATTATTATTATTATTATTATTATTATTATTATTATTATTATTATTATTATTATTATTATTATTATTATTATTATTATTATTATTATTATTATTATTATTATTATTATTATTATTATTATTATTGCAATTTAAAGGAGTATCATTAAAGTCTTAAAGAAATATAATATTATAGATACCCACATGAAACCATTGAAATGTTTGATAGTTTAGGGGAGTTCCCAGATTATCCCACACCAGACCCTCTAGCCCTTAATTTAGAGGATGAGTTAGTAAATGCATATATAAACACAAGTGTTACTAGTTCAGGAATTATTGGAGTTGATAGTAATCTGATACAAAATATAATGGCAAATTTCAAGAGAATGTTTCATGGTTTTAGAAAAGAAGATAAAGAGGAATCTCAGAAAGCAAGTGAAAAATTGTATTTAAAACTAGATCAGCAAAAAGAAGAATTAAATTTAAAACTAGATCAGCAAAAAGAAGAATTAAATTTAAAATTAGATCAGCAGGAAGAAGTTAGTCAAAAATTAATTTTAAAAATTGATCAGTATAGAGAAGATCTTCTGAAAAGTAGAGAAGATAGGGAAGCAGGCTCAGAAGTTATTAAAGTAGATGATAAAAATGTAGATGAAGAAAAACCAGATATCAAGTTGATAGATGTACAGAAGGAAAACAAAATAGTGATAAATGTTGCTAGTGTAAATCCTCATTTGTTAATTTAACAGGCTATTAAAGAAAATGAATTGGTTTACAGAGAAAATAAAGATCAACAAGAAATTAATAAAGTAGTTAATCCAGATGTTGAGGTAATAGTTATTAAGTTAAAATGACAGAAATTACCCAGTTTTTAGAGAAAGTTAGTGTCAAATTAAATGTTTCTAACCATTCCAAAGAAATTGGTTTGAGGCAATCTAGAGAAATTAACCAATCTTTAGAAATAGTTAGTACAGATAAAGAAGTAACTAAAGAACTTGTGAAATTAATTGATGTTGAAATGGAAAACCAAGAAGTTACACAGTTTGTGGGAGAAGTTAAGAGAGAAGTAGAAATAATTAAAGAACATATGGTATTGAGTAATAAGGAAGTAAGTAAAATTAATGTAAAATTTAAAGATAAATTAAGAGAGATATTTCATGAAAATATTCTTAAGGAAATGATTAATGCAGAGAGAGATTTAGAAAAAGCTTATGTTAAACATAAGAGAGCAAAAGAAATGTTGACCAATGTTGTTTATTTAAAAAAGATTAAAGAACATGTGGAATTAGTAAATAAAGAAGTGGGTGAAATTAACATAAAATTTAAGGACAAGTTCAGAGACATATTTAATTTGAATATTCATAAGAAAGAGATAAACCCAAAAAGATATTTGAAAAAGTTAAAAGCAAATTCAAGGAAGAAAACAGAAAGTTGATCAGTGATACTGATTTTAAGAGATCCAGAAATAAAATACTGGAACAGATAAAAACCAAGGTTAGACTAAAGAAGGGTGAAATAAAGTCTTTTAAAGAAAGGTTAGTTAGGAGAAAGGAAGTGAAAAATGCAAAGGCCAAATTTAAATGTGATAGTATGCCAGATTTTAGGAAAAGTTTTGGTAAGGAGTATTGATTTAATGCAAAGAAAAGTAGGAATAAAGAGTTGAAGAAGAAGTACCTACAATGCCAGAAGTTTAATACCTTATCCCAAGAAAATTTAAATTTTGTAAAGCTAGTATATTAGTTAATCAGATGTTTTATAACCTTTCCAGCAGTTGGAGTAGATGGTGGATCCTGGCTTTATATTGTCCTTTATGGCTTGCAGCAGTGTGGTGGCAGATTGAGTTGGAACCACCACTGCAAAGCATTCACTAGTCTCTTGGCACAACCCTCCAAAAATCCACTGCTGAGGAACCATTCTGCCCTGATGGTTCTTCCAATGACTGAAAAGGGGCGCATCAACATGAACAGACATTCCTGAACCTCCAATTTGACAGCATGATCTTGACAAAAGGCTTTCATGGTACAGCTCACTAAGAGCATGCTTCCACATGATATAGGCACCACGACTCATCTCTAGATCTTTAACAGTATGTTCTATGGTCAGCTCTTCATGGCTCCAATAGTAAAGCAACCGTAAAGATTTCATGAAGGGCATTTGGAATCTTTCAAACCAGCTGCCTTTGTGAATAGAACACTTTCATAGACAACTTTGTAATTTATATATAAAAGTTCTCAGATCTTGTTATGTATGTGTATAATTAAAATACACATACACACAAAATAATAATAGTAAATGTAAATGGGGATTTAATATTTTATCTTCATATATATATATATATATATATATATATATATATATATATATATATATATATATATATATATATATATATATATATATTGTGACCATCTGAATGGGCACAAGGGTTTAAGATACTTTGTATCTGCATTAAATAGTTATATTATAGTAAAAAAAATGAAATAGCCTTAGAATTTTAAATTTTTTTTACTGGAGATTGTTTAAAGCTTAGGTATGGGTTGCTTATGCAGTTTATTGACCACTTGATAGGTATTCATTATTATTAGTGTGGTTAATGAGGTATTTGATGTAGGGGACAAGGGTTGTTTATTAATGGAATTAATACATTCTGTCAGAAAGATATTTTATATTATTGTAATATTGGTTGAATAGTTTCAAAATCCTTTATTCATTGATACTTATCTTTTTGTCGACAATTAATAGCCACTTCAATTATATTTAGTTAAGATAGTTTAATATTTAGATTGTAATACATGTGTATGCATGTGTGACTCTGCATCATTTTCATTTCATTTTTATCCTTTAATAACAGCAAACAATAGTACATTCACAATAAAAACATTTAAATTACAGTAGTTATCTTAAATAATTAACAAATATATATTTCTTTCCAATGATTAATAGATAGTTAAATCAATGGATTATTTTACAAATTAAATAAATTATTAATCATTTTTATGTGATAGTTAATTAATATTCATTTTTCTTTCAGGTTTGTAAAAACTATTTATTTTATTATTATTATTTTTTTTTGTCATTTAGTTCTGAAAATCAAAGAGATTTTTTTTTTGTAAAGATTTTTTTTTTTCATATGTAATTAGCAGAGATAGAAAAAAAAGCATGGGAGTAACTTTGGAAGGAAATGAACTTTGCTAAAGAGAGCTATTTAACAAAGATCTCCGGTGAAAAATTGGCTTTATGTAATGTAACTGTAACCAGTAAAAAATGGCACATTTATTGGGGAAATTAAAGCCAGTTGCTGAAATCAAATTGATTTTAAAAAGCACTTTGGAGAAAAACTTCGAAAGGATATTAAGAAATATATGATGGAAAAAGTTGGTTTCAAAATGCAGTTCTAAGTTTTAAAAAAAGGTACTCAGTTTACTTTATTCTCCTTAATTTAACATTTTAAACTAATCTCTTCATGACTATTGCTCTTTTAAAAATGTATGTTAATAATGTCCAGTCTACATTACTTCACTTAATTATCATTTTAAATAGGAATAAATTGCATGAATGTTATTGTTGTACCATTAACCAACGTGTCTCTTTTAATATATCTGGAAAACACATGCAGAACTATTTTATGGAATATATTTTAATTATTCACTATCTTCCGTGCTGTGTTTTTGTGATGATTAAACATAAAATTAAGAATATGCATATTTTCATAAATCATGCCATGTTTAAATTCATCATAAAGAGATAGCAGTATTTAGTTATCTGATATTTCTGGAAATGAAGGAAATAAAAATGTGAGTTACTTCAAATTAAGTGTCTGTTTAAATCGAATAGAAGGATAGAAATGCTGGTAATTTTTGTTCTCTTCAATGAAGATGGAAAATAAAACAAAGTATTATTAAATGCTATTCAATAAACTACTAAAATAATTATATATTCAATTTAGAACTATAACGGAATAAGTGAAATAATCCCTGTCCAACAGTAGTTAAGAATTTATTATATTCTCATCATAATAGAAGATAAATTGATTGCTTATGTATAATACAGTAACTTAAATAACTTTGTTATGAACATTGAAGATGCTGGGTCCTATTTAAGCATGACTATATATTTTTGGTTATCCTACAGCAGTTTATTTTAGTTTAAAATTCAGTTTGGAATATGTCCCATATTGTTTTATAAACCTGGAACCGAGCTTTGCAAGTGAACTTTTATTTTAAGTTACAAAACTAATAACTTTTGTGTTTTTTTTCTTGCTTGTCATAATTAATGTATATGATAGGTAGATAGGCTTCTTTATTATTATATTCATTTATAATCTGTGTTATTTTGATCTTCGAGACCATCTCTGAAGCATATCTGAATGAGGAGTATGCTGGTAAAAATTGATTGTATTCAAATAAGTTTATTGTTCTTTTACGAAGGTAAAAGAAACAAGTATTTTTTTTAAATATATTATTAGAGAGATTTATATTTATTTTGCATACTTTATTATCTCAAAGTGAGAATTATTATTTTTTTTTGAATCAACGAACGTATAATAGAAATAGTTTGTTAGATATGAAAGTTCATTCATAATAATTAGAACCATTAAATTTAAAAAAGTAACCTAAAGTTTATTAAATTAAAAGTTATACCTTAATGCAATATTTAATTATCATGTTACCTGCTTAGGGTGTAATTTAGAGTTAATATTATATATACTTTTTATTTGCAGGTGTGTTTGCACAATTATGATATTTGTTTGAAAAAGTTCAGTTTGTGAATATTTATGCATAAATTTTGTACACTGTTGTATTCTACTGAGTTGAATGGATTGGTATATTATCTGTATGTATTTATCTGCCAGCGTGTATTTATAATGTTCGATATTTAGAAAAGCTATGAGAATAGAAAAAATATGATTGCGTTATAATGTCTGTAGGGATAAAAGATCTTGCTTAGGTAGTATATGTTAATAATTTTCCATGAGTAGAGCCTAGGTTATTTTATATGCGTATGATTAATGATATTTTTTGAAGTGATGTTCTTAGGGCCCTGGTGATGAGGAAATAAGTCCCCACCAATAGTGTATTTAGAAGTAGATGAGTTATTGTTGAAATATGATTAAATGATGTTTAGGAAGTTATGTGATGTTTTTCTTAGATTCTTGGTAATGAGGAATTGTAAAAGTGTTCAGTAAGAATTTATTTGCTCCTCATGTAGTATTCCCTTATAACGTATAGTATGTATAATCATGAAAATATAGCTTTGTGTTAATTAATATGTGGCTAGATAAATTGTTAGATTAACTCTTGATGTAGTATTAGTGTCATATTTTATTGATGAATAACGACATTGTTCGAAATAAAATAATTGTATGATATTTTCTTAATGAATGGAGAGTTTATAGAAAGGATTGTTTTACATTATTGCTGCTTGAACGTGCAGACACACACACATAATATAAATAATATCGCGTTTATAGAAGTATAAAGTATTAAGATTAAAACGGGAAATAAATATTTTAAAATACAGTGTATTTATTTAAATAAATGTTACAAATCATCAAATCATCAGAATAAACATGATTTTGTTGCTATAAATGAAAGGTATACATAATTGAAAGTGATTATTAGTCAATTAGAGAAAGTTGCTTTGTTGAAAGCCAAATATAAGTAATTTGATTTATTTTATCAATCAACAGTAATATCCTCTCGAAAGTATCTATTTTTTTTGCTAATAATATAATATGTCATTTATTTGTTGTCATATAGATGAAACATGTAGGCAAAGTATGAATTCAAAGTCAGGATATTTAAGTTTTGTTATTAATTTGCTTTGATAGTAGGAATAATTCCAAACTGATGCTAAAATTTATTTGATAATTTAAAAATCTGTAAAACAAATAGTCCATTTGTTAATATCATATTAAACCAAGTTTATTTTATTGTAATAAATGATTTGTTTTAGTTATTTAAAATCTTAAAATCTGTGTCTTGAGTTATTCTTGTGTACATTCATGTTTTCCATTTCCACATCTCCACATTTCATAAATCTATTACAAAATAGATATATTATTTTAGAGTTATAATATTGCTGTGTGCTGCGCTAATCAAATCACATGCACACAAGTTGTATAGACTTGCTCAGATCGAGCATGAATATTAAACCGGATTGAGCATGTAGCACTGCAAACCAATAGGAATAGTTATGGATATAATTGACCAATGGGGGAGAATGTCCACAGAATCCTATGCTCACAGTCTGGAAGGGGAACTAACTATAAAAGATATCTGGTGCTGAAGATCGGGCACTCTAAATCAGAAGAAGGACCTGGACTGGCTTTCCTTACCCAGTGAATCCCCGCTGAAGGTACAAAGGAGGGATCTAGGCAACTTTAAAGGCCAACTCAGTCTATATTATTATTTATTAGTAAGCCTAATGGCACAGATAAAAGTACGGTAAAATTACTTATGTAAAATTTTGTATACTTTTGATTACCATAATTCGTTGTAACTAATTATACTCTGTAACCTTTTCCAAATTGTTATTAAATAGTTTAACCTGACTGTCACTCTGAGAGTTCTTTTCTTTAAAACTATATATGTTGTACATGTTCACAAAAACAGAATAAGATGCTGTATGTAATTAGAGTCCGAACATAGCATACAATTGGCGCAGTTGACAGTTGAAAGAGGACAAAGTGGTTAAACTAAAAAGAGAAAAGGTGGCAATAGTTAGTCACCAAGGAAGATGGCTACAACTCAGCCGGGTATTTGTGAATTCGATGTTAATAGTCCTTCCGAGTGGCCCCAATATACAAAATGTATTGAATATTATTTCATTGTTAACAAAATCAAAGATGACGTAACGAAAGTAGCCACACTATTACTTTTTGGTGGACCAGGTGTAATTGAAGTTGCAAACCAATTATGCGGACCCAAAGAACCGGAAAAACTATTGTACTCCGATCTAGTTGGGCGGCTGAATAACCATTTTAGCCCAGAACCATCAAAACACATTGCTCGCCTACACTTGTGCAACAGACACCAAATAAAGGAAGAAAAGTGTAGAGATTTTGATACTGCCTTAAGAGATTTGGCGTGAAAGTGTGCTTATGTAGACCTAGAAGAAGCACTATTAGATCAGTTTTTATGGGGGATGAGTGATGACAAATTATGTCAACAACTATTGGCCATCCCAGATCTGACGTATTCCGAGGCTATCAAAAGAGGGATGTCCCACGAACTAGTTATAAGCAGCTCCAAAGAATTCCAACAAGCTAACCTGGATGCTACGAAACAAATTTCAATAAGCAAAACAGAAGAGCTACCAAACTCGAAAACTGAATGTTATCGCTGCGGAAAAATTGGACACATTGCACGTGAATGCAGCTGGAAAAATGCAAAATGTAATAAATGCGGGAGAGTTGGACACCTGGCGAAAGTTTACCATACTAAAAATAGAACTAGAGCGAATGACAAATCCCCAGTAAACAGATATGCCAAATCGGAACGTTATACCGAAATAAATAAGGCAGAGACCAAAAGCTGTCAACAAATAATGTTAGCAGTAGAGATATGTAACAAAGCTATAGAAATGGAGATAGACAGCGGAGCTGGGGTGTCCATCATATCGCAAAGAGATTGGTCCGAGATAAATAAAAACGTTAAAAACCAGCCAAGAGTAGCTAAAACAGAACTCAAGGCAAATGATGCAAATGGGAATCCTATTCAAATAGTCAGAGTAGTAGAGGTTATGGTAGCCATAAACAATCGCCGGAAAAAACTAAACGTATATATTGTCAAGGGAAATATAGCACCCTTATTAGGTAGGGAATGGTTTACCCCGTTAGGCATTAAGATCTGTATGGTAAACAAAATTAACATCGAAAGGGAAATAAAACTTAAATTCCCTAAACTGTTTACCGAAGAACAGGGACGAATCACTACGACAGCTGTGGAAATTGAGCTTCGCGAAGGCGCAAAAGCAGTTCACTGTAAGCCTAGGAAAATACCTTTTGCTATGAAATCACGAGTTGAAGAAGCTTTAGAGGACATGATAGAGAAAGGTGTGTTGACTCCAGTCGAAGACTCAGAAAGGCTACTCCTATAGTGATCGTAGCAAAACAAAACGGACAAGTCCGAATATGCGGGGACTACAGACTAACTGTAAACAAAAGTATTGCCAAAAGCCCATATCCTGTTCCAAATGTTAGAGAGATATTAGCTGGATTGGAAGGCGCAAATTTTTTCGCAAAGTTAGATTTAAATGCCACTTTTCATCAGATTCCAGTGACAAAGGAAACGACGGCGCTCCTTACCATAACAACACACAAGGGATTGTATAATTATAATCGCTTACCTTTCGGCGTAAAAATCACCCCGAACGCTTTTCAAGCTAAAATAGACACGCTGTTGGAGGGACTGAAAGGAACAACGCCATATTTTGACGACATTCTGGTAACAGCGGAATCCGAAGCAGAATTACAAATTAGATTAGACGAAGTTTGCGAACGGCTAGAGAATTTTGGTGCAAAGCTAAACATGCAAAAATGTATTTGGTGTGCTAAAGAAATAAAGTTTTTAGGCCACATCATATCAAGCACTGGCGTTAGACCCGATCCGGATAAAATTAAAGCTATCATAAATGCACCAAAGCCCAAAAACGTCAAAGAACTGCAGGCTTTCTTAGGATTGGTTAATTTTTTCGAAAATTTTCTGAAGGGAAAAGCACATGTAGCCACACCTTTGTACGAGTTACTTCGCAAAAATCAACGATGGTGTTGGAAGAACCCACAAGAGAGCTCTTTTCAGAAAACGAAAGCACTGCTAACGTCAAACCACTTGTTAGTACATTATAACAGTAGCCTCGACATCACATTAACAACGGACGCATCCGAATACGGAATTGGGGCGGTACTCAGTCATCCATCACAGAATAGCGAACGCCCAATAGCATACATGTCTAGAATGTTGTCAAAAGCTGAAAAAAATTACAGCCAATTGGACAAGGAGGCATTGGCCATTGTAACAGCAGTTCGGAAATTCCACTAATACATTTACGGCCGATCAGTTAAAATAATAACAGACCACTGTCCATTGTTGGGGATATTCGCCAATAAAAAAGCCGCCCCTGACCATTTGAGCTCGCGAATGATTCGCTGGTATAATTTACTGTCTGCATACGATTACGAACTCGTACATCAGAAAGGTAGTCAAATTCAACATGCGGACGCGCTTTCATGCATACCAGATGTAACAGAGGAAACGGACACCGAAGTAGACGTAAATTACTTGGACCATTGGAAGCCGGAAATTATAAATAGCAACACTATAGCCAGATGGACTCAAGAAACAGCTGGATACCAGGCACTGGTAAACTGGATTACGAAAGGATGGCCTAACAAACGACCACATTATTTACATAGGTCATTATGGAATATGCGTCAGCAGCTGTCGACATTAAAGGGATGCATAGTAATTGCAGATAAAGTATTGGTTCCACCCGGTGGTCGTTCTAAGATATTAGAAATGTTGCATCAAGGGCATCCAGGGGTCGTTCGCGCAAAAGCTCTAGCCCGCAGTTATGTGTATTGGCCGGGCATGGGTATGGACATAGAAATGTTCATTAAAAAATGTAAATCCTGCCAATCAACCGTAAACATACCTCCAAAGAAATTTACACCGTGGCCCAAAATGGATAAACCTTGGAGCCGGGTCCACATAGACCATGCTGGACCAATAAATGGCAAAATGATTTTGGTGTTGATAGATGCTGGCTCAAAATGGGCAGAATACAAGATTGCCAAAAATACTAGTTCTGCAGAAACAATTCATATTTTAAGCGAAATATTCGCACACCAGGGATCACCAGAAGTCTTGGTTTCCGACAATGGGACTGCTTTTACTTCCGACGAATTCAAATCATTTGTGGAAGAGTGGGGAATAAATCACATCCGTTCTCCTCCATATCACCCGGAATCCAATGGAATCGCGGAA
This sequence comes from Epiperipatus broadwayi, assembly GCA_028023455.1. Classification (NCBI taxonomy): domain Eukaryota; kingdom Metazoa; phylum Onychophora; class Udeonychophora; order Euonychophora; family Peripatidae; genus Epiperipatus; species Epiperipatus broadwayi. Next base: position 68,432 of record JAQFVV010000628.1, read on the forward strand.
AAGGCGGTACAACATTTGAAACTAGTATTAAATAGATTAAATAAAAGCAACCTATCCGAGGCGCTAAACATTGCAATGCTGCACCAACACATTACGCCCACCACATCTACTGGGAAATCACCAGCTGAAATATTGATGGGCAGAAAACTGCGTAACAAGCTGACCATTCTGATGCCTGATCATGGAAAATCGCCACCAATTATGAAAAATACTTATGCTGCCGGAGATAATGTATGGATGTGCGATACACTACGCAAGACGTGGACAGAAGGTGTAATAACCAGGATTATTTAAGACCAAATCATTGAAATAAAAACCAACTCGGGAGCAAGCTACCGTCGACACATAAATCATGTCCGGAAAAACTGGACAGAAGTGAATTTCGACTACAATATAGAAACTCTAGATGAAGATCCACTCGAAAATCAAAATGTCGTTAATAAACACGGTGCAGAAGACCTCATAGAGTTAGGTGATGAAACAACGGGAGTTCCAGAGGAAACCATGATACAGCATCCCGGATTGAATGCGACTGGCGATCATGAGGAAAACAGACTCCGTCGTAAACGTAGCCCACCTGCCTATTTACAAGACTATATATGTCACTAGTTAATAAATGGTAACAAACCAGCAGTAGAATGGCATGCTTAAAATTAACTCTAGAGTAAGCATTTGTTTGTTTTATTTGTTTTAAATTTTAAATGAACTACGCATGCAAATTTTGACTATATACATAAGTTTTATTATTACGGAACTGTTTTGTCTGATGCAACTCGGAATAATTAAATAACGGGATTGTGGCCGCATGGGAATTGTGTTATTTATTAAAGAACATTTGTAAAATAAGCAATAATAGTAGTTTACTAAGTGATACTGAAAGCCAAAAAACGAATTCGATAATTACTATTGAATGAAGAAATAGACTATTAAAAGAATATGTGTGACTCCAGAGAAGCAGGCTTTTCTCAGGAGTAGTGGGGGATAGTGCTGTGTGCTGCGCTAATCAAATCACATGCACACAAGTTGTATAGACTTGCTCAGATCGAGCATGAATATTAAACCGGATTGAGCATGTAGCACTGCAAACCAATAGGAATAGTTATGGATATAAATGACCAATGGGGGAGAATGTCCACAGAATCCTATGCTCACAGTCTGGAAGGGGAACTAACTATAAAAGATATCTGGTGCTGAAGATCGGACACTCTAAATCAGAAGGACTTGGACTGGCTTTCCTTACCCAGTGAATCCCCGCTGAAGGTACAAAGGAGGGATCTAGGCAACTTTAAAGGCCAACTCGGTCTATATTATTATTTATTAGTAAGCCTAATGGCACAGATAAAAGTACGGTAAAATTACTTATGTAAAATTTTGTATACTTTTGATTACCATAATTCGTTGTAACTAATTATACTCTGTAACCTTTTCCAAATTGTTATTAAATAGTTTAACCTGACTGTCACTCTGAGAGTTCTTTTCTTTAAAACTATATATGCTAGTACATGTTCGCAAAAACAGAATAAGTTGCTGTATGTAATTAGAGTCCTAACATAGCAAATATTAAATTTGCTAGTGTCTGACAATATTGTTTTCTTAATCCAAACATTATAAAAGAACATTTGCCACTTGATAAACGTATTAAAAAGGTTGCCAAGTCAGTATATTTATTAGATGATGATATGAGATTAAAATACCTATCCCTGTCATTATCTTATCATTGAAACACAATAAAATATTTAGTCAATTTGTTTCATTATATTTTTCTCATACTTTATAATTATAATTATGGGCCAATGTATTTATTTAATTCAACTGTGTTTGTTAAAATTCCCTGAGATCTTATTGTTTATTTCTTGATTGGCATTAAAGTAGATGTTTAGATTATGATATGCCAAGTAATAGAATTGTTTAAGAATATAATTATAGCAAGCTGATATATGTTATACTTGGATGAAGGAAGAAATTAAGTTTAAAGTATATTTTAATAGACTGTATCAAATAAACATTATGCTTCTTTATCATACAATTAATTAACAAAGGAATTTACATTATATTAAATGTTTTATAATATTTCTTCTTTTATTCATTTATTATCATATATCTTATAAACTGCCTATAGCCTCCCACTGAGCTGAGCTGAACATAAACTTAAATAGAGAGTCTCAGTAATAATTTTGTGTTGTATATTTTGTTATATTGTTCTATTCATTAATAGAACTGGCACCTGGGCATTTCGCTCATGTAATGTATATGAGCGGTATTGGAAGTGTAGGTTGTAATATATATAACTCGCATATGTATATGCGACAAATTATACAGATACATATGATTAAATATTAAATCCCCATTTACAACATTTCCTATTATTATTTTGTGTGTGTTTTAATTATACACATACATCACTATAAATGGAAAATAATTCACAGCAACAACTAAAAAGGAAAATAAACCCTCCAAAATATTTAAATGATTATATGTTAAGTTTGAAGTCTAACAAATAATCTTCAAACTTGGGAAGAGTATTGTTATGCATGTGTATAATGAAAATGCACATACACACAAAATAATAATAGTAAATGTTGTAAATGGGGATTTATTATTTAATCGTATGTACGTGTATAATTTGGCGCATATACATACGCAAGTTATATATATATATATATATAAACGTGAAGATAAAAATACTTCGTTAAATTAAAATCATCTTATACTTGAATAGCTGTGTTATTTTGTAAAACAGCAAGAAAACAAATCCTTTTAAATAGGAAGGTTAATTAATGCAGGAACTTTGCAGATAAACAAGATGAATAATTAAAAAGTAATTGGGCTGCAAAAGGATAATCAATCAAAGTAAAACCTAAGTCTAAATCTGCTTCTGCAAATAAACTGGGAGGGATTGATCCGACCTGGATGGACAAGAGTTAACCGATCAATTCCAGAAAATCAGAACTGGCGAAATGAGTGAAAGTGTAAAGCATCAGGCACTTACAACCAGAAGTTCTACCGATTCAGTAGAACTGTGAAAGGCTCTGAACATCGCTTATTTAGCATGGTAGCCCCAGAGCAGGACTGCTGGCCTCCGAATGTCCAAGAGTCAGCATAGGAACTATAAAGTAGGTCACATAGATCTTTATTATTATTTTGATATACCTTTGGGTTTGTTGATATAAATATATAATGATTATTTTAATGTATTTGTGTAAATATGTATATATTAGTGTATTGTAATTAAATCTGCTTTTCTAATTCTATCGGCGTTTGTCTCTGTGATTATGATTATTGTATGCATATACAGGCAGGGCAAGGTTGGCTTACTGCATAGATTGTTCACCACTGAGTATTATAACTAGCAGACATAACACATCTTTATTAGCATGAGTTCGCATTTCCTCACCATAAAGACACATCTGTTTCAACAGGATATTTTTATTTTGTAAAAATGCCACAGCACTGCCTTCAGCTGATGGCAATTGCCACAGCTTCAAAGACTCCGAGTTAGTGGCAGCCATCTTACTTGTTATTGAATGAATTCTTGTGAGAACATTATCTGTCACATGATTTTCAAATAACCGCTGTTATGTACCCTTTCAAATAACTTTTTGAGGGTTACACATTCATCATGGAAACTTCACATCATTATTAATAAACTTACAACACTAAAGTAAGTTACAGCACATTAAAAAAAATATGTCTAATCAAATTTTAAAAAAATACGACGGGCTCAAATACACACACTCTCACATGAAACTACAGAGAAAATAGATATTCGAATATTACAATAAAATGAATAACAAAATCAACTACGGCAACCAATAAAGGCATTTCTCTTTGCTTTTAACATAGAAAAAAGCCATAACCAGCAGCTGTTGTGAACTCTTTCTGTGTTTTATCATAGAAATAAGTTTCTTTGTCTTGGCTTCTGTCACTGCCAACATAACGTGAGGACTCTTTTTTTGCATTTTAACATAGAAAATTTCCTCTTTTGTTGGGTGAATGCTGGTGAAATGGTATATTTCTAAAAATTGACCTAGAAATAGCGACATCTTGAGGCTAACACCAGGGAATAGAAAATTACCATATATTTTTACACATATCTTTCCAATATATTATTATACAAATAAAATAACAAATGTACTTATTGCATTAAATATTCAAGCAAATTATTTGTAATCTCCTACTGTGACTGCAATAACTAAAATTCTTGTAATAATGAAAGAATAATAATTTTCTCAAAACTGAAAACTTTATTATTTATACATTCTTTTTTTTAATGAATAACATCAATTCATAATTTATTTATATTATAATTAATAATAAATGTTTTTTGCTTTAATATTATTGTTGTTATAGTAACATATTGCAGTGTTCCCCAGGTTAATATATTCACTATTAAAATCAAACAAGAAAAAAAACACTTTACAATTGATGTTTCATCACATATTAAAATTTACTTCAAATTTCAGTTGGCATATCAAAATAATTAAACAAATTATTGTAGAGGAATTGTACATTACTTAAAAAATTAATTGATTTGAATTTCAAAAAAGTAAAAATAAATAAATATATATATTGTAACGTTTATTTATATACGTTGCAAATATATTGGCATTTGGTAGAAGCTAAAAAATAAAAGTAAATTTAGATTTTTTTTTGACTAATTTTTTTTAAAAAAAATAACGTACAATGAAAGTTAAATTATTCTTTCGGTTTTTTTTTATGTAATTAGAAATAAAAGTTAGAATTGGAGAGAACAAAAGACACAAATTACCAATCTAGATAAGAGAAAGTAAAAATATTTCAACTAATTAAAGATGGAAGAATAATGCTAAAAAAAAAGAGAACTTTGTAACTTAAATTTAAGAGAGAGTGTATAAGATTATTATCTTATACGCTGATAAAAAGACAAACAAAAGATATGCGCAGAAGTCGGAAAACTGGGCCTCTAGAGAGTATAAAAGGCAGAGATCAGTTTGAAGGACATCTTGTTCGTTTTGTTTCTCTAGTTGGTCTTGGATAACATTAATATATCCAAGATCGCTCTTCGCTGAAGGAATTTGGCATGTCGCAGTGAACCGGAGCTTCTGAAGACATCGGACCTAATGATGTACACCAGGAAAAGCCTTCATGACCGACTGGGGAAATGGACCACAAGAACAAGCAATAACCAAAAGGCCGAGTTCATTATAACCAAAAAAACTATGCATAGTTATCTACTACTGAATTCATGAAACTTATCGGTAAGAATAATTATCCTGATTGTGACAAAGTTAACTATTTAAAACTACTCGTAAAAATATACGTATAAAAGAATCCCGATAGGGACTTTAATTTTTCTATATGAGAGACTCTTATTTAACCAAGAACTTTTTGTTTATTTTAACTGATATTTATATTTTTCTGGATATTTCCCACCTGAATTAAATGTGTTCTCTCCAAGGTATTAATTAGCTACTTAACATGAAGTATTTTAGTTTGTCAAAATTAAAAATATTTCTAATATCAATTCTCATTTGTGCATTATTAATAATAGTTATTATTTTTTATTATTAAATCTATTAGTAGTTTAATAAGATTTAAAAATGTAATTTACCTTTGCCAATATGTTTGAATAAGCCCAGGAATAATAATCGTAAAAATCATTAATTCTCATTACGGTAGAATTACCGCCCCTTAAAAAAAAATATAATAAAAATCTTTTTTTTTTTTTTTTTTTTTGTTTTACAACTTGCGAGAGGTGCTGGTGACATATTTCAGCAGATTCTTAGGAATTCTGGTGCCCATAGTAAATAAAATTAAAAGTTGATTTTGTCAATAGCACAATTCGTAACAATTAATAGGCTGAAGTTGATCAGGAAAAATAGCTGTGTTTTTAGAATAGAAATACAACTTTCTTCTTTTTTGACATAGCTTGATCAACTCACGCGCAGTGTAGAGGCCTAGCAAAACGAAAAACGATACAATGGCGACCCAACTCGGGCTTCGATTTAACAACTACAACCTGAGATGAGTTGTAATGATAAAGAACATTACAATGATGACTCAAAGAAACTCACAGCCGGAAAATAAATTATGATTTTTTTGAAAAAAGAAAAAAATTATAAAAAAAAAAACTAACTAATTAAACCCTGATTATTAAAATATGAAATAAGATATTTTTTTAATATGACTTCCAGAAAGAAAAAATATATATGTATATTTTTTTATATATGTCTAAAAACACGATCGTGGCTGATGTAGACGTAAGTCACAAGTATTTGACTGGGTAGGCGGTTACTGAAGAGGGGAATAACATAGCCCTGAGTCCTTATCCGCAGTATATGAACATAAGACCATCTTTAAATGCTCATCAGACTATTTCTAGCAGAGATCCCAATAAAGGGGAAGGTGGATCAAGTTGGACCAAGTTGCCACGAGCCTGTAAGACTCAGAACGATGAGCAATGCTCATTTGTGCTTATAACTTGGGCTTCTTATCGTTAATATGACACTAAAGTGGATAGGACACAGATGAATGTTGAAATATTTTCCATTCCCGCCATGTTAGACCTAAAAGTGGTCATTAAAGCCGAACATCACTTGTTGAATGAGTCTACGGAATATATCAGCACGCTACTACAAAAAAAAAACAACAACATGAATATGAATTTAAAAAAACTTAAGAATAAAATTAGTGTAAACCCCTATTTTATTCTCATCTCCTAGCACTGGTGGTATTGTAACGTTTATTTATATACATTGCAAATATATTGGCATTTGGTAGAAGCTAAAAAATAAAAGTAAATTTAGATTTTTTTTTGACTAATTTTTTTTTAAAAAAATAACGTACAATGAAAGTTAAATTATTCTTTCGGTTTTTTTTTATGTAATTAGAAATAAAAGTTAGAATTGGAGAGAACAAAAGACACAAATTACCAATCTAGATAAGAGAAAGTAAAAATATTTCAACTAATTAAAGATGGAAGAATAATGCTAAAAAAAAGAGAACTTTGTAACTTAAATTTAAGAGAGAGTGTATAAGATTATTATCTTATACGCTGATAAAAAGACAAACAAAAGATATGCGCAGAAGTCGGAAAACTGGGCCTCTAGAGAGTATAAAAGGCAGAGATCAGTTTGAAGGACATCTTGTTCATTTTGTTTCTCTAGTTGGTCTTGGATAACATTAATATATCCAAGATCGCTCTTCGCTGAAGGAATTCGGCATGTCACAGTGAACCAGAGCTTCTGAAGACATCGGACCTAATGATGTACACCAGGAAAAGCCTTCGTGACTGACTGGGGAAATGGACCACAAGAACAAGCAATAACCAAAAGGCCGAGTTCATTATAACCAAAAAAACTATGCATAGTTATCTACTACTGAATTCATGAAACTTACCGGTAAGAATAATTATCCTGATTGTGACAAAGTTAACTATTTAAAACTACTCGTAAAAATATACGTATAAAAGAATCCCGATAGGGACTTTAATTTTTCTATATGAGAGACTCTTATTTAACCAAGAACTTTTTGTTTATTTTAACTGATATTTATATTTTCTGGATATTTCCCACCTGAATTAAATGTGTTCTCTGCAAGGTATTAATTAGCTACTTAACATGAAGTATTTTAGTTTGTCAAAATTAAAAATATTTCTAATATCAATTCTCATTTGTGCATTATTAATAATAGTTATTATTTTTTATTATTAAATCTATTAGTAGTTTAATAAGATTTAAAAATGTAATTTACCTTTGCCAATATGTTTGAATAAGCCCAGGAATAATAATCGTAAAAATCATTAATTCTCATTACGGTAGAATTACCGCCCCTTAAAAAAAAAATATAATAAAAATCTTTTTATTTTTTTTTTGTTTTACAACTTGCGAGAGGTGCTGGCAACATATTTCAGCGGATTCTTAGGAATTCTGGCGCCCATAGTAAATAAAATTAAAAGTTGATTTTGTCAATAGCACAATTCGTAACAATTAATAGGCTGAAGTTGATCAGGAAAAATAGCTGTGTTTTTAGAATAGAAATACAACTTTCTTCTTTTTTGACATAGCTTGATCAACTCACGCGCAGTTTATATTAGCGTGTAGAGGCCTAGCAAAATGAAAAACAATACAATATGTTAAAATGTTTTTAAGAACCAAGTACAAGAGTTAATTAGTGTCATTTGAAGAGTGAAAATAATTGTCCAAAAAAAAACAAAAGTTGATATATATTTAATGATTTTTTAATGGATATAATTGCTAAATCTTTTTAAATAGATGGAAATTCTACTATTTACTGCAACAGCTTTAACTCTATGCAACAGTTATAGCTGTATTTAAAGGAGGAATCCTTTTTTGAATGCAAAATGCATTCACAGTATATAATTTTCATTCATTATTGTCTGTTATCTGACTGTGATTTTCTAAAATAAAATTAATAAAAAATTTCAGATATATATATATATATATATATATATATATATATATATATATACAATATATATATATATATATATATGTAGACTCAATAGAGAGCAGTTAGAAATCATAGCATTCTCATTATTAATTGAATGTAAAAATTATATCCCATAATAAGATACTTAGAACAGGCTAGAACTGAATGATGCGGTTGTGCAGACTTGATTCATTATATGAAGCTAAGAGTCATGAGAGTAGTAATCACAAAGCATAAAGGTTCATCATCATTATTTTCAATTATTATCCATCTCCAAAGTGTCTCCAAGTTTATAACTATATTTTCTTCTCCACAAACATCAGTAAATGTTCTTATTTCATCCCTTTTAAATGTGATCACTTTTTAGGTCTTTCACTAAGTCTGCATATATGTATATCAGGGATGGCCAAATTTTTAGGGGTTGGGGTGACTTTTTTGGTGAAAGTGTACTTGAGGGCGACTATGTCTTTTTTTCAGGAATTTGAACTGAAAACTAAAAATTAAAAGTTATTTTTGATAAAACAAAAACCAGAATGGAAAAAAAATAACTGTTCAAAGTCTTGATGTATTTATAATGTACTTATGAATTGGTGTTTTTATAAGGATTTTTTAGGTATTCACAAATGTTAGTGATGTTTTTAGAAGATACGAACTGATGATTTTTATTATAAGATATGAATTGTTGACTACTATTAAATTACCTCAGCTCCCTCTAAGTATTACAATTTGTCCAAGCCACTTTATAAAATATTTATTAAAGTACAATTATTAAATTACCTATAAATAATTATTTTTAAGAGCTGATTCTGAATTAAAAAAAAAATCAAGCATATATAGGGAAAAAAAAGGAAAGTTATTATTTTAGAATTATATTTACTTCTTTTCAGCTTCTTCCAACCTGGGTTTATTTTTGAGATCAATAATAACTACAGGTATTATTTTAAATTTAATTATTTTTAAACGAGAATAATTTTTACTTTTTATTTTTTTATTATTTTTATATTCAAATCAGCTCTGAATTTATCACTATAATTTATCAACATTCATGTCAGCTTCACGGTCAATGTCTTGGCTACCCCTGACGTATATAAATAGATATATTACTATTTTATATATTAATTACTAGTGTATAATTGTAATTATATCTTAAACTAAGATTATTAAATTAATGAAGTCCATTTTAATTTTTGTCTGATTTTTACATTAAGGTGTGGTTAACTTAAAGGGATTTTAGACATGGCTGATAATTTGTTCAAGTTTAAAACTTAATCTTATCCATATAATAATTCAGTAATAACTCAAGCTTATTTGAAAAATAGATGTAACAGAACAATATAAAAATATTCCCACTATATTTTCTTTTTTTTTATAAAAGCCAAAAATGGTGTCACACAAGCTTCTATATTTATATAACAAAAGTTATTTTTATATATTAGTTTTTAAAATGAATTGGTAGAATATATTGAAATATTTGTTTATATCAGTAATAAAATTAATAATAGTATTTATTCTCACCTATGGCTTTTACACAGCTTCCTGTGCAGGCAACAGTTTTCCGAACAGCAAGTACAAAGGGATCAATGCATCCTATTTCATTCATTTCACATTTGAAGCATTGTCTCACTAAAAATAAAAAAATGATATTACCACTGGCCAAAGAAAAAAATTAGAAAGAAAGTATTTATTTCAGAAAACGAAAAAAACATAAAAACTATTGTGTGTACATATTGAGAAACACAAATATAATAAAATATGAATTTAGGAAGGAAAACTTAGAACAATAGATATAAGATACAAATTTAAATATGATATTCGTATACATAAACAAATTTTTAAAATAATATCTAAGAATTATGGCTTAGCTTTATTTTTTACGCAAAATATTTAGCAAAACAACAACTTACGTGTGGATGTACATTAAACTGAAGCTCGTGTTTAACGGTCAACATTTTGAAAATATACTTTAATCATGCTACATATCTAAATGGCTCATGGTTTTATAAAAATGTTTAACTATTTTAATAAAAAAAACAACTAAAATCTGTAATAATGCAAACTTGACTTTTTTTAAACCTAACAAATTTGAAAAAATAACTGATGATCTCTCCTTGACTAGTAACATATTACATAACTGATGATCTCTTCTTGACTAGTAAGATATTACATAATTGCATAAATACATGTGAGGACATACATTCCAAGTTAATTTTTTTATCATTACAATGTGCAAAGAGCAAATTCATATATTACAGCAATTGTGCAAGACTTCAGATTGTTAATTTATTTGCTACAAAGTCACAAAGGGAAACATATATTTAAAAGTAGATGTTTTATATATCTCCTTTTTTTATCTATATTTAAATGAGTGAATATGGAAAGAGTATTACAATATTATCCTTAAAAATGAAATGATCATAACAGTGCCAAAAAAAAAATCTGATTGTATTTCTTTAGTAATCTTTTAAAGAATAATACAGAATTTCATTGGAAGAAAACTGAGGTAACTACGTCATTCAAGAGCTATAAGCATAATGTCAAACAATGGATTAATTGTATTTAAAGAGCGAAATTTAGTCGAAAATGTGATATTTTTTTTAATGTTTCATTACAATTAAGCAAATTATTATTCCTTTACCCACAAGTAAGAAGGCTGCAAAAATAAACAATAACATTTTTTAGAGCTATATTGGCTATCATCATCATTGTCAACCATTATCAATCCACTACAGAATGAAGGTCTCTCTAAGTTCAGTCCATCTTCTCTGATCTCTAGCCTCTCTTCTACACATAATTTCTGCAAACTTTCTTATTTCGTCCACCCATCTCACAAGTGGTCTCTCTGTGGATCTTTTACAATCTTTTGGAATCCGGTTTAAGATTTCTATTATCATTTTTCTAGCAATGTGTCCATCCCAACTCTACTTGCCTTTTAATGGTTTCAACAATATCAGTAACACCTGTTTGTTATCTTATCCATATATTGTGTTTTCAATCTATTCTTGTTACTCCTAGAATACATATCCCCATTCTTCTTTGAGTGATCTGAAGTCTTTGTATTGCTCTTCTATTAAGTGTCCAAGTCTCAGATCCATAAGTGAGAACTGGTGAAACACATTTATTAAAAAACTTTCTTTTCAAACATAGACATTTTTAATTATTATTAAGTTAGTTCTACCAAAAACTCTCCAAACAAGTTTTATTTTATGATTAATTTAATCCATTATGTTTCCATCTGTAGTAATAATCTGACCAATATATTTGTTGTTGCTAACATCTTCTATCTCATCATAATCAGTTTTTAGTTTCATCTTTTGAAAACATCCATTTAATATTATTTTAGTTTTTTTTAACATTTACCTTTAGTCCTACATTTTTACTTTCATAATATAATTTCTGAAACTTTTCTTGAAGCTCTAAAACATTGTTTTCAAAACCAACTACATTATCTGCAAAATACAAATGACTTACATAATCTCCATTTATTTTTATTCCTTTAATTTCCCATTTTAATTCATAAAATACTTCTTGCATCACTGCTGTAGATAGTTTTGGAGATATGAAGTCACCCTGTCTTACACCCTTCTCAGGGTTAACCTTCCTAGCTATCATTATGTAAACATGTTGTTGCTGCATTTTTATAAATATTCTTCAAAATATGACAATATCCTGGGTATGTATTTGATGATTCAATGCTTTAATCACTCAAGAAATATGTATAGAGTCAAAAGCCTTTTCATAATTTACAAATCCAAAGCATAATGGCAACTCATATTCATTGATCCTTTCTATAACTTCTCTCAATACCTGGATATGATTTATTGTACTAAAACCACTTTTTAAATCCAGTGTTCTCAGTAGATGAGTTGTGATTATCCTGGTAAAAATTTTGTATAAAACGCTGATAGGTCTGTAATTTCTAATATCTTTATTATCATTTTTATAAAATATTAATATTAATACTGCATTCTTGCAATTATTTGGTACATCTTTATCATTTAGACATTGGGTATATAACTTTGCCAAAATTCTTTCTATTTCTTCAACTGCTTTTTTAATATATTGATTATAATTCTATCATTACCTGTAGTTTTCCTTTCTTTATACATTGAATTGCACGTTTCACTCCTTCATTTAAAATTCTCAGCAATTCAGAAGATATAATAGATGTAGGAGGTACTTGTTCTTTATTACTATAGAATTCTTGATAGAACTGTTTACTCATTTCATGATATCATTTCTCTTTTTAGTAACAGTTCCATCTTTTTTCCTTATAGCAGATATGAGTTTTCTATCAATACCAAAATGTTGTTTTACACTCTTGAGACTTTTATTTTTTTCTACAACCTTCCTTGCTAGTTCACAGTTATACTTTCTTATATCATTATCAACTCTTTCTCATACAATTTTACAAAATTCGAAATATTCAATCTTTTTTAATGCATCATTTTTATGTATTTTCATTTTCCTTTATTAATTATCTAATCTCAGTAGAAATTTTATTGGTTAATTTCTGCTTGTTCTACCAGCTATCTTTGTTGCAGTTTTCAAAAGTATATCGGTTATTTTCTTATTAATTTCATTCAAATCTGAATCATGATCAAAATCTACTAATACTTGAAATCGATTTAAATTTATTAGAATGTTTTTGAAGATTAGGAATATCAATATATTGTTTTTCTTAATAATTTTTGTGTTTCTAGTTTCACATTAACATGTATCTTACATCTTAGTAATCGATGGTCACTCCCTGTGTTGAATTTATTAAGAACATTACAATCTTGAAATATGTATTTTCTGTTAGTCAAAATATAATCTAATTCTGCTGTACCTTCTTTTGGATGTTTCTATGTCCATTTCCTTTTAACATTTTTCTCAAAAAAAGAATTCATAATATAAAGTTTTTCTTTTTTTGCAAACTCCACAAGTCTATGTCCTCTCTCATTTCTATTACCATAAACAAATTTACCTACAGCTTTTTAATCTTTCATTTGTTTACCAATTCTAGCATTAAAGTCTCCCATAACAATTTTAAAATGTTGTTTTGTCTTATCAAAAGTCTTTTGTATATCCAATAAAAATCTTCTACTACTTCATCGCTATGAGAACTTGTTGGGGCATAAACCTGAATTATCTGCTATTAAGTTATATAACTAATCTTGCCACTCTGTCAAATACACCATCAATCTCCACAGTGTTGTTCTTCCACTTTTTATTTATAATGAATCCTACTCCACTTGTATTTCCAATATTTGTATCTTTATCATAGAGTACATGTTCACTTTTTAAATCATCTCTTCACCTTTTCTTCTAACTTCACAAAGTCCAATAATGTCCCATTTAATATAAGATAGTATTTCTAATTCTTGCAATCTTCTTTCACTTGAAAGTGATCTGCAGTTGTAAGTACCTAAATAAAAAGTCATCATAAAATGGCCACTTGGGTCCACAATTGGGGATTCTTGCCATCCTCTGCCTTTGCCCATCAATCACTGTCTTGGCTGGTGACTTTACAGCCTCCTGGAAATAAGAGTCATGAATTATTTTTGTCTATCATGAATGTTTATGTCTATTAGGAAAAAATTTTCATTCACACACATTCATTCTGCCTTATCAAGCAACTGAAAAGAAAGACCATTAGGTGTTTTTTGATCTTAAACTCAGAGGTAGAAAAAACAATAAACCCACCATCCTGGCTAATGTGTGTTAGTGAACAGCCCATACACATTTGTATACTATATGAATAATAACAATAATAACAGCTGCAATGACAAGAATGTATGGAGTGGGCATTAGGAATTTTCCATACTTGGTTCCTTTAAGGCCTCCAAGAGGAGTCAAAGGGTCTCATTTCAATTAATAGCAAACTTTTTTCTGCAGCATAAGGGCTATATAATTGTGAAAATAATGCATTAGTAAAATATTATGTAATATCTATTTGTCAGATAACTTACATTCAATTTTCTAAAATCTCATGACATTAAATGTCAGATAATGGGAAAACAACATAAGACAATATTGGATGTGATATTAATATTGGAAAAAATTATGCTGATATAAGTTATAACAAATGCTTGCTTTAATTCTCTCTTCTGAACTTGGTCAGAATTTCAAACAAGATATTTTTATCGTTTAAAATTATAGTGTAATATTTTCTTAACTTACTCTCACCTTTTAACTATTACATGTTAACATTAACTTTGCCAGTAGTTTTTTTATTATTATTTTCAAATAATATAAAGAGTTATATTAAATATTATTAACTTCTATTTTAATAAAAGAAAAGTTAAAGCAGCCTCTCTATTGATTTTGGAGATGAAAAATTTTCAGTTTTCATGTAAAATGCCTACACAAAGTAAAAAAAAATCAATACAAACAATTTTTTCTAACAGGAAATGTATTATCTCAATTCTTCACAAAATATAACTAAATTCCTTGCCACTAATCAAAGAAAATGCATAACAAAGTTATTGTAATAGTGGTACTTAATAACAGCCATATTATAATTATACCTACTGAATAATGCTACTGTAATTAACAATAAAGTACCCTGCTTCTCCCTCTATAAAAAATGGATTACATAAACCATCTCATTTACATATAATTTTCATACCATTTACAACCCACCATTTACCTACACTGCATAGGTACATCACTAAGATTATGACATCACTCTAAGATATTTAAAGCATCCTTAGCAGATTATATTAAGTACATAAGAATCCCACCTGAGGGATTTTATGTACCTCATTTATCACTAACTCATTTTCAAGCTTTTTTTTAATTTGTGCCTCCAAGCATTTATATTTAAATTTTTATGCTTAATAACTTGGTTTAAAAAACATCATGTATTTATTTATGATTTTGGGATTGAAAATGGCAGTGGGAATATAAATATATATAGATTTTTATAAAGGTCTTACTTTGTATTTAAAATATTTGCATTTAGTGATATCAATGATTAAAATATTGGCATATAAATTACTAAATGTGTTTACATTGTATCTTTGTTCTTGAAATTATTTGCAATGTAATTTTATTATTTATTACTTATTTATTTATTTGTTAAACTGTAAAGCATATGTTTGTATGTAATTTTTTTGTGTGTGCTCAAACTTTAATATATGAAGGTTGACAATTGTCATAATAATAGGATTGAAGTCAGTAGAACATGAAGGACTAAACTAGTTACTATAGTAACCAGGATTATTATTATTGACCATCGCCATGAGAGGAAGAAAACAAAATTTTGCTTCTGTTTAATATATATTTTTTGGCGTAATGACAATACTCTATTTGATTTGATTTCACTAAAAAATGACAGTGTAAAAAAGAAACTGTGATCTAGGGAATTTAGTTCCCCCTGTCTTATCGCAATAATTACCACCCATTGGAAGAGAGTCAAATTATTAACAAGCATATATTTGAATAAAAATCAACCTGAAAAATGAATAGTTATTATTCTCATCCAGCAAATCAATATAAGTATTACCCAAGCATTTTAAGTCTGTATGTCACCTAACCAGGATAAAAGAACACTTTGAAAAAATCCAACTGCAAGTAGCTTATGAATTTATGTGTTCGTCATTTAAAATTGTCAAAGACATTAATTCAATATATGCCAGAATGAATAAAGACATGTCAAATAATCATCGATTTTCAAAACGAAAAAAAGAAAATATTAAATGGTAATTAATTTGATCATTTTTAAAATATACAATTGTTTTTAAATTTTACCCATTTATATACATAAATTAACTTTAAATTTTGTTCAATCAGTATAAAAAACATATTAGATATCATTTAGTATTAAAATTTTCTATTTTATTTTAATTCATATGCATTATATACTTATGTTATATAATTATAAATTTATTAAACGCACATTGATTATGTAAGTAATATTTACCGAGGCTGTAACCTCGAGAATATGCATGCAAAGTAGGATAGTAGGGACCTCTACAAGTGTTTAACCACAAGATTACACTATGGAAGAAAAGAGGGGAACCCTTCTTTACTTCAATCTACTTTCTATTTAAATAGGTGAAGCTGAAGCGGTTAGATCTGCGAGCGAGCTAACCACTTCAGCTTCACCTATTCTTCATTTGCATATTCTTCATTTGCGAGATTAGATTCTTATACTTTTTTTATTCACAAAAGTTTAGTATATTAAGAGTTGTGTAATCTAGTGATAAATACTTATTGAATACACAGAATTAGTGGTGATATAATAGAAGATATTAAGTCTTTTGGGCCATAATAGAAGCGCTATTGTAGTTAATAAATCTAAGGAATTAGTATTTGCAGTTTAAAAGAGAAGTATTGTTTTAATAGAAAATGGGGTATATAGATAGTCAGCATAGTATGAAGAGAATGCTGACAGTTTTGTGTAAAAGTTAAGTGATTTGACCTTAAAGATATTTATGATTCTGAATTGCTATTTTAAGAGACTACTATGACTTTCATTCTTTTTCTATTATTGCATCTTTCTTTACGTTAAACAGTACATGGTTCTTATTTAGATACAAATGCCAATACATGCCTATTATTAGCAAACATTGTGAATGTGAATGATATTGAAGTAAAATGAAAACTTAGAAAAGAAATAAATATTGTATCTTTTTTGAATATAACTAGTGCCATCTAAAAAGAAAATTAAAACATAATCAAAATAAAGGGTATACCATTTGTTTTATATAAAATGACTTTGTGATTTATTTGAAATTTATTTCTTTATTGTTTTTCTTTTCAGTACAAATATCATTATGCAATTCTTGAGACTGTGAAAGATTTATATGATAATTTTTGTTTTGTAAATATTCAATTTTATAGTTACTTGCATAAACCACAACTAATTAATATACTGTTTTACATATAATCCTCCATATGCAAATATAGGTTGGATTCAATAAAATTCCCTTTGCTTCCAATTTATATTTTGGTGAGAAATCAAGTCTCACTAGCCATGTTAAACCCTGAGAGTAAGTCAATTAAGATGTTATCATAGCTCTTTGATATCTATGCATACTTTGTTATACAGCCTGTCAGATAGGTAATATTACAGTTGTCAATCAATGACTGAACCATCTTTTACTGATGCTTAAAAATTATCTTCTCATGCATAAATGTAGTCCATTACAATTGCTTTCCTATGTGCCTGTTAAATAAGAGCTTAACATCATAATTCAATCCATTACAATTGCCATGCAATGATGGGGCTAGTTTATTTTCCATTTCACATCTTTAATCCATTACAATTGGTGCCAACAACTAAGGGATTGAAATGTGAACAATTAAAAGTGATTGGATTCATATTGAAATGGGAACCTCCTAATCCCTTGCTGTTTCAGCATCAATCTAGTAGTCCACTTGTCTGTGTTAGATTCAAACCTCATTTAAACTATAATATGTAAAATAAAGCTACAATTTGCTGTCATGGCTGTCTGAACAGCATTATATATTTACATATGAAAGAACACTATAATTAGATAGGCTTGATAGAATTATAGCGTATTATTTCTAGTATCACGTTTATTTTAAATAAAATGCTTTTATTATATAAGTAATGATAGAGTTCAATTTATTAATAAAGTTATTATTTTAATTCGTATGTGGATATATAATCAAACCTATATTTGTAATGTATATAAGGGTGGCATGATTTAAAACATTAAAATGTATTATGTATTTTAAAATGCTAAAAGATGAACATATTTTAAAAGGTTTATTTAAAAATGTTAAAAAGGTTTTCTTTCAAATGTGCTGAGAAGTCTTCTTAAAAATTAAGTTTTTTTTTTTTTCTTAGAATTAAAAGTTTTGGTTAAAAACAGATTTTGTCATAAAAAAGTATGTAATTAACAACCGCACCTACAATTGGTCAAGTTAAAAAGTCATTTTAAAATCTGGCTAATTGAAATTGTGCCAGATATAAAAATTAAGCTATTTTTGGATTTAACTAATTAAGATTGTTTATGGCAAAATAATTTCACAAAAAACCATAAAAGTTATAACTGAAATGCTCTAATAATTTATCAATATTTAAAATCAAAATTACATGTTTTTGTAAATTTAATTAAAATAGAATTAAGGAAAAGTTATAACACCTCATAAACTTATCTGCATATTTGAAATCAGATTGTATGTTTGACAAAATTAATTAAAAAAAATGTAATCCTGGGGCAAAGAAAAATTCTTAAAGGTGTTAAGCTGATAAGATGAAGGTATAAATAGGCCATATTTTGAGCGGGAAGGACAGAAAAAAAGACTCCATTTTGAATAGCATTTGCCATTGATAATTAAGTTTAGTTTTGAACTGAGATGTCAGGCTAGTGTGGCAGTCTTGGCTGTCACTCCATAATGAGGTGACGGGTTCGCTTCCATCCAACACCATCATAATCAGGATGCCGCTATAATATCTACAGCCTAACCGCAAAACAAGAGGCTGCCGCTATAATATCTACAACCTAACCACAAAAGAAGAACATGCCGCAAGCCACCCAGAAAATTCACCAAGCTCCAGATCAAGTGCCTACTAATATCAGTAAATCACCTTAAACTGCAGAGCTCTGTATAATTTAATGTTAATTTCATACCACTTTAAACTCAAGTTGGCTAACTAACCACTAAATGTAATTTTTTAAATGTTAAAGTTCTTTTCGATTGTTTTAAAATCTTTCAATGACCCACTTGCTTTTTAAAATTTCCTTCTTTAAGAAATTAATTAATGTTTTCTACTTTAAACTATATCACTGCAGTTATGTCTATAGTTATTTCTTAATCACATAGCGTTTAATATTTATTATATGATATTTATTTTATCACATGCTGATGCTTCGAAACAGTGAACACTAAACTTCAATATTTCAAGAAGAGATTAATTAAAACCTCTTCATGTAATTATTTTATAACTTTATTTTCTGTGCACTGTTTCGAAACCCGCTTATGAAAATAGTAATGACTCGCTTGTTATTATTTAATATTTTTTGATAATTGTTTGATTGTAAATTTTGCAATGTGGCTTGTTTTAGTGAGAAATTAATTTTAAATACTAAGAAATAGACTAACCTTGAGAAATATTTATAAATATATTTGCTATTTAAGTTAATTATTAAACCCCTTCAAATATATTTCCCCTCCCTTTTGAAGTATTAGTCATTTGATCAATAACAAAATTAGATTGAGCTGGAAAAGTAAAGAATATCTATAATTATTCCCATCTATAGCATATATTTTATCATGCTACCTAAGAGTTGGCTTCTATTTGATCAAGCTAATAAGCTATTGTTCTTGTCTGTAGAATATTAAATTTATAAAATTCTTTACTTGATTGATGTGATTATTTTACTTAAATATTTTTCTCATTTTGCTGCCACGTATATTTATGTCTTTAAGATGTTGCCTCTGTTAACCCAGCACATCTCCCTCCCACAGGATAGAGCAGTTGTAAAGCCTCAGTTTAAGGCCAGGTCAGCATGTAAGTCCCCCACCATTCCTGAACTAAGTGTTCATTTCTCATACAGCATAATGATCGATTTCAGGGTACCGGTGATGGTCGCAGAAACCCTTGATCTACCAATTCATCTGCAGAGCGACTTTGTTATTGTATTGCTGGTGCCATCCAGAGCAGTCAACTCTACCTCCCCATTTCATTTCTTTCAGCAATTGTCTGAGATACTCTTAAAATCCCAGTCAATCTAAGGTATTGTAGCCCATTTTTAGGTTAAATAAATAAATATAAACAGTCGAGAAACGTCTACAGTAAGTGTTAACCAAGGTTTAGTTTAATTACTGGTATTCAGCCACACATTAAGAGAAGTTAGCATATGTTCCACTATAGACATGACGTAGTGATAAGTTATTTATTTAAATGCCTGCGTGCATTTACACGCTTATATAAATTCATATAGATAATTGCATTCAAATTGTAACACATCAAAAGCAATCTATGGCTTTCATGAATTCATAAGATGAACAACTGTTACATTCATCTTACTTAAATGTAATAATTATTTATTAATATCTATAAAAGAATCTGTCTGAAGAGCATACCTAAAAACTCTTCAGCCATTAAATGCCTGCATGTATTTTTACATGTATGTAATTTGTGATATATATCTTGGATTAAACTCTTATTATTGGAGAAATTAAAACTTTAGTAAATTAACCTAGTCCACTCTCAGTTTCATTATTCAATCCAATTCTCATTATTGATTATATGTTTATAGAATCTATCCATTATAAAGGTCTCCATTAAGTTAGTTATTCATTAGGTGTGATAAATTAGTAATTTTAACCACGAGTCTCATTGTTTCTCCTTGGAGTACTGGCATTGGAGTTGAAGTGTGGTTGGACTCGGGATTTCACAATCCTAGTCTGATCAGCTTCGGTATCTTTTGCTTGGATTCTGAATTCTGTTACGCGAATGTACAAACTTGCCAGTTACAATATATTGTAATATGGTGTAGGATTTTAATTTCAATTTTTTTGACCTGTATTAGAGTTCATTAGTATAATGGTGGGTTAATATTTAATAGGTTAGAATTTGTATTTAAATAATGAAGTTAATAGATGATCATCATTCCTTCAAGAAAAAGAAATTACCTCAATGAAGCCTTATGTAACAAGTGTAGACATTTTTGTGTTTAGTATATCTCAATTGAAAAGCATAACATTTTGACTTTAAATGTTGAAATCTTTATATCTCAGTATTACTTGGATGCAGTTGTATTATTATTATACATAAATTTTTTTTGGGTAAAGTGATTCACAGGCTTTAAAATATTCGAATAAATTCTTTTGATGTATATCAATACTAATGTACAGATAGCATTTTCAACATTATTGAAATCGAGATTTTGATCTTTGGGACAAATATAAAGTTAGGATCAGGTTGTTTATATTTTGCTTAGATTTGCATTTTAGGATAGTGGCAGGGGGTATGAAAAACCTTAGATCATAAGTAATTGCTGCTTAAAATAAATATCTTTTTGCATGTATATTATTGTTTTTGTTTTAAAACTATGGACAACACTAATGAAATATTGGGTGGTGCTAACATTGGTTTTCAGGATTTGATGGATATAATGGAGAAAATGACTGCTAAATTGAAGGTTGAATTAAAGGCTGAAGTTTTTGAATTGAAAGCTAACTCTGATAAAATGAATGCTGAATTGAAGGCTGAAGGCTGAATTGAAATCTAACTCTGATGTATTGAGGGCTGAATTGAAAGCTATTTCTGATAAAATGAATGAATTGAAGAATTAATTGATGATAATTTTAAGAAACTAGGAACTACATGCACTATGGCTTTGAAAGATTATAGAGCTGAATTTATCGCATTCAGAGAAGAATGTAAGGCTTTCCATCAATTAATTGTAAAGGATTTTCATAGAAATATAAAAGAGTTACAGATTACAGTCCCAAAAACTTTTGATAATAATTTTGAGTTTGAAGAAATTCAGGATAAAAAGGATAGTCATAGGATTTTTTTAGGTAAAGATTCACTTTGTTTGATTAATATTTGCTAAACTAATAGCTTTCATGCAGAAGCAAGAAGTTTAGAATTTCAGTGGTATTATTATCATGAAATGTGTAGCTATAATATGTACAAACTCTAATGACATAGAGAGGTTTAAAGTAAATGAAAACACAAGATTGCTGCCTGAAATTAAGTTTTGTGAGAGAAATATGAACAAATACATTTTTGAAGAAAGTGCCATGATAAGTTAAAAATATCATGGAAAGTTGTCTTTATGCAATGGCTTTGACAGTAATAATCTTGACTTTGATAGGAGGAATTGTAAGGTTGAAAATTATGCTTGACTGTTATTTGAAGTGGGTCTTCATAAGAGGTTTACAAATCGCATGCATATATACGACTTGGATGCAAAGGATTTTTATGTAAGTATATATCATGGTAACAAAGGACTTGAAAGGTAAGACATTACACATAGATTTAGCTGTTGCCATTCTATAGCCAATGATGGCAGAGACAGTGCAAGGTATTTGATATATGATAACACATATTAAGAGTAGGGCGTTTCTTCCAGGTATGACGGTTATTTAAACTATGAGACTTTACTTCATAAGGAACAGGGCCATTATAATTTTGTGTGGTAAACAGAAGCTACATAGTTAGATAAATTGAAGAATAAATGTTACAATAGGAATTCATACCATTCATGTGATAAATATGATTTGTTTTGAAAATATCCTGCCAAGACAAAATTGATGTGAAGTATAATGATGGGATGTAAAAGAAACAGAATTAGTAGTATAGAATTAGTGGTGTAGAAGATATTAAGTCTTTGGGCTATAATAGAAGCCTTATTGTAGATAATAAATCTAGAGAGTTATTATTTGCAGTTTAAAAAACAAGTATTGTTTTAATAGAAAATGGGGTATATAGATAGTCAGCACAGTATTAAGAGAATGCTGATAATTTTGTGTAAAAATGACTTGAGCTTAAAAACATACTATGATCCTGAACTGCTATTTTAAGAAATTATTATGATTTTCATTCTTTTTTACTTTATGTTAAACAGTAGATGGTTTTTATTAAGATATAAACATCAATCCATGCCTATTATTAGCAAACATTGTGAATGTGAATGATATTGAAGAAAACTGAAAACTTAGAAAAGAAACAAATATTGTTTGTTGTTTGAATATAAATAGTGCCATCTGAAAAGAAAATCAAACATAATCGAAATAAAGAATATACCATTTGTTTTATATAAAATGACTTTGTAATTTCTTTATTGTTTTTCTTTTCATTACAAAGGTCATTATGCAATACTTGAGATTGAGAATTACTTATATGCTAATTTTTGTGTTTTGTAAATATATAATTTTATAGTTATTTGCATAAACCACATCTAATTAATATATTGTTTTGCATATAATTCTCCATCTGTAAATATAGGTTGGATTTAATAAAATTCCCTTTGCTTCCAGTTTATATTTTGGTGAGTAATCAAGTCTCACTAACCATGTTAAACCCTGAGAGTAAGTCAATTAAGATGTTATCATTGCTCTTTGATATCTATGCATACTTTGTATACAGCTAGTCAGATAGATAATATTACAATTGTCAATCAATGATTGAATCATCTTTTACTGATGCTTAAAAATTATCTTCTCATGCATAGATGCAGTCCATTACAATTGCTGTCCAAATCTATGAAGCAATTAAATAAGAGCTTAACATCATAATCCAATACATTACAATTGACATCTAATGATTGGGTGTTTATTTTCCATTGCACATCTTCAATCCATTACAATATATATATATATATATATATATATATATATATATATATATATATTTTTTTTTGTGCCCTTTGTTGGTCCCCTTTTGTGCATCTTTAAAATTTGATTTGTTTTTGAATTGTGTGTTTTTTGTTATGGTATTTTCAAAGGTTTAATTAAAGTAATCTATGGTTTTGATAGTGAATTGTGGTATAAGAGGTTTTAAAGATGATGATTATATATATCTTGGGAAAATGCCATAATCAATACTGCTTAATATATTTAATAAATAGGTATTTAAAGCAAAAGTGTTTAAAAGACAAGTAAGATTAATATATATATTTATTGTTGTAAAATAATGATATAAAGAATATAAATATTTTTAATTATTATAAATACTAAATAGAAGATTAATATTTGTTTTAATGATATCAAATATTATTTTAAAATCTGTTATAATATCTTTTATTTTAAAATATTTATTTAAAAAATGCATTGTGTTATTTTAGTTATAACAAGTTTCTGTGTTGAAGAAACAGTGTTAGTTAAATATCACAAACATGCTGGAGTTTTTAGCAAAGTGCAAAACTATTTTAAAATCTGTTGTAAAATTTATAAATAATAGTGAGTTATCACGAGATAAAAATAAAGATATTCAATGTAGAATATTAAATCGATTTTAAAGTTTGCTTTAAAAATATGCATAAAAAATCTAGTTTATTTAAAAATAATCTTATAAAAGTTAAAATTAAAATCAGTAAATAAGAATATTTTAAAAATATTTAGTGGATTTAAATAAGTAGGTTATTTTAAAATTTGATAATGTAATAAATATTAAATATTAAATAAGTTTATTTATTTTTAATTTGGTTGTTGGTAAATATGTAAATAAGCCAGCAAAGTTGTTGTTTAATCTACCAATCAAATGGGAAGTTTCTTCCGGTATAAAAGCTTAGTTCAATTGTTAGGAGAGGCTTCGTGATTGTTTTCAAGATAATTGTGTTATTAAAATAGCTACGTAATTTTATAGCGCTTTTAAAATCTTTTCAAAATTATAAGAGTGTCTTGTAAATAAGTATAAAAGTTTTAAATGATAGCATGCAGGTTAATTTAATTTTCCCTATCGATCGTCTCTATATCAAGCTCAATTTACAGGCAAAGTCTGGGAACACATATATAGTGAAAATATATCGGAAATTTACCTTAGAAATATGACAAAGGGATTAGTTCGGATAATTACGAGTGGAGAAAAGTAATTTTTGGATAGTATATAATTTTAAAAGCTAATTGCTATTGACTATTAGAAAATTAGGTAATCCTGACTTTTACGTCCCGAACATTCGCCCTCTATTTTTAAAAATGAACTAACTACTTTTCACACCTAAAAAAAGGTATGTAACTATATCCAAGTGTAAATGCTAATAAAAAAATACTTACATTTACATGATTTTCACTTATAGGCTTTGCGCATAGAACTGTAAACAAATGACATATTAACCTAAATGTTTTTACAAAAGAACACCAATAACAAAAAACAACTCATATTTAGGTCCCTTTTATAACACAGAATTCCACTCAAGCAAAGTAGTTCAATTTGTCACGTGTCACAAATGACCAAAGTACAGTAGTTCATAATTTTTATAGCCTTTGCGTGAGACTAAATAGAGCCTAAAAATAAGTTTTGTTACATCCTTTTATTTATTCATCTTCATGTAAAAAGACATTTATAGTTACTATACTCTGCAATTACATCCATTTGATTTATTGTGTTCGTGTAAAAAATAAATTTATAGTTACATATACTCTGAAATTACTATATAGAATGACAGGTTCGACACCCAGATCCTAAATGTGATTGGTTTTTTGACACGTGACAATTCTGAACTACTTTTGCTTGACCGCGTGGAATTCTGCCTATGTCCACTCTGTCGCAAAGCATAAGCTAAAATACCAATTTGGGATGAGCACACCTTTGTTCTCATCCTACCTGCAGGAATTTTCTTTCAGAAATCTGCACGCATGTGACGACCTTTCGTGCATTTCCTCGCTTGTGTGGCTTCCAATTACTCCTAAAAATGTAAGTTTCTTTTCTTGTTATTTATTCTTCTTACGGAAAAACATTTACAGTTAATATACGTCATTTATTTACAGTTCTATATACAGCAAAGACCGCTATACGTGAAAAATACGCTGTAAATGTAAGTATTTTTTTATCTTTTTTATTAGCATTTACACTTGGATATAGTTCTACCTTTTTTTTAGGTGTGAAAAAGTAGTTAGTTAATTTTTTTAAAAATGAGGGCTTGTTGGGACGCTAAAGTCGGATTACCAAAAGTAAATACTTTAAAGATAAGTCTTCTTTATAAAGAAAGTTTTTGTAAGATATAAATTTAAATATATCTTAAGGAAAGATATTAGAAATAAAAGTGTTTTTATAAATACTTGCCTTGCTAAGTCTATGTTTAAAAGACTGAATGTTAATAATTTTAAAAGGCAAATAAATTGAAATATAGTTAGCTAAAGTCTTAATATAATAAAAATTATTATATTGAAATAATTTAAGCGGTCGTTTATAGATAAGTTTATTCTTACCTGGATATTTTATGGACTGCGCAAATAATATGTGGACGTCCCAGTCAATTTAAAATAATTAAATGATAATTTTTCATAAACTATAGACTAATTTAAAATAATAACTTTGAATAATATTCTAGAAAGAATTAAAACGGTCCTATAAACTATTTTATTTGTTTTATTTCTTATGGAAAATTAACTTTTATTTTGTTTAAAAGCGTTGTTTTTCATAACTTTTAAAACCGGGGGACGGAAACAGGAAAGGTGTTCTAGTGAAGTGCCACGATTAAAGCTTTAGGTGAAAAGGAAACTCGTGGAATTATGTAATATGAATTTTGTTTATTTATTTAATATAAAAGTTAAATAATATTAATCTATTAAAAATAAGATAGGTACTTTCTTAAAATAATAACTAAAGTAATATAATAATTAATTGCTAAGTTTATTTTATAATTAATATAAAAGTAAGATGTTACAGAATGATCGTGAGTGTAAATGTGAATTATTTTATGAAGCTGTAATTCGAAGAATATTGGAAGATGGACTGTACTTAAATCATTATTGATGGTAAAAATTGTATAATAATAATAATTTTAATGTATTTAATATGTTTTTCTTTAGATCAACCGAATGATATGTTATTTTGAATGAATGTATGTTATTTTAAAAATACACAATTATATTGGTAGTGACAGTTTTATTTAGTATGCTAATTTGATTTATGAAATAAATAGTGCAACATTACTAAGAGTTAGAAATATTATATGTTTTTCGTAATATTTTGTTTTTTTTTTATTATTATTATGTTGGGTATTAGATTATTTTATTATTCATACAGTATTATTTTATTTAGTTAAGAAGGTTCAATTTTTTTTATTTTTATTTTTTGGTAAATTAGTTAGTTTATGTAGAGTTTATATTTGGTTGAAGTTTACTGCTATAGATGTAGTATAAATAGTTTTGGATATAGTTTTATTTAAAGTTGTGTTGTTTTTCGGAAAGTTTAAATAGTTTTAGAGGTATTTTGTAGAAGAGTTATTTAAAAGGGTAGAATGCACATAAAGTAGAGTAATAATTTTATATAGAAAGAATCATAGAATTTATCTAATGTAATACTTTATGAATTTGAAATTAATGAATGATTTAAATATTATTATTATTTCAACAACACATATATGTAATGCATATTTGATAAAACATGTAGCATGAATTGCATTAAGTGAAATATAAAGTTATAATCAATTATTTGTTATTACATTATAAAGATACATTAGTTTCTATATTATGCTATTAGATAATGCTAATAGTAGAGTGAAAATACTAGTACTGATGAAATAAGTAAAGTAATGCTTAAGTGATGTACAATTTAATTAATAAATTTAATTGTTTAATATGCACAAAATATTATTTAATAAATTTTTCTGTGTAATAATTGAAGTTCACTGATATTTATTTAAAGTCTAAGTTTTGAAAACATACTTCAATGTTATTAGTACAGATTTTAAAGAATGTATAATTACTTATTAAGAGTATGAATTAATAACAGTTAAACATATTGTATTATTATTTTCTTATTTTATTTTCTTTTTTCATAATTTTGAATGTAAATATTGTAAATAAATTCTTAATAAAGTTAATGTAAATAAATTTGTTTAATTTGTTTTAAAAGTGTGTCGAGTTCATTATTTTGCAACAGCATTTGCGAGATAATTTGAATAAACATAATATTTGAAATTGAATTTATTAATATTATTTTAGAAAATAAATACAATATTTTCCTGATTATCATTTATGAGAATTGATTGACATTATTACTATATTAAATGGTAAGAGTAATTAATATAATATAAGAGTACAATATTATTTATTGACAATTATTGAATTATAAGATTTTGATTTATTTCAAAATTAAGATACATATGAAAATAGAAGATATACTATGATTGTTTATTTATTTAATACTTAATAATATAAGAAGTAGATAAAATTAAGTTATACCTAAAATTAGTATTGAGTATTATTATTATTAAAATAAGTTAGGTGTATTTAGGTTTGATATAAAATCCATATCATACTTATTTACATGAGTTATCATTACTTTAAGATAATTAGAAGAACCTGAGATTATTTAATTATATTTTAAAAATTAAAAGTTAAGATTTATTTATTTTATTATTATTAAAGATAGTTTATTTTATTTAAAAGAAAGAATGTTAGATGTAGTATTAAGTTAATAAGGAGGTAATAGTATTCTTATGCATGAGCAATGTCTTGGGAGATATTGACTCAATGTAAATCTACTTATTGCTTTGTAACTTTACTTCACAGTCTCATGATTTTGATGAATACTTATTTAATTAATACATAATAAAGAAGTATATTGATTTTGATAATTGATAATAAATTTAATTATAATATGATAGTATAAAAGTATATTAAAGATAGATATGCGAATTTTTATTAAGCATAACAATTCAATTGAGCTAGTTGTATTTCAAATTATATTATATATCGAGAAGTAAGGGTACAATATATATATATATATATCAATTGTTTACAAAAAATGAAGTTTGATATTCTTAAGAAGATGCAAATTATTTTGCATCCCAGTGTGTATTGGTGTATAACATTCATAACAACCGTACTGTTCTAAATCAAGCTTATAATTCATGAAATAATTAGATATAATTCCACTTTGGGTATGCTTGTATTTACAGTATATTATAAAGTTTTCATTTAAATGTATTTATATTTAAACTGTAATAATCTTTAAAACTGTGTATGTTCATATTTTGATATATTTATTTTTAAATTAATTTTTAAAATTTAATAACATTATTATTTTATGGTTAATGGACAAATACTACATATATAAAAATAATTATCTAAATATTAATTATGCCCTGTAAATAGATAAAATGCAAAAAGTACCTGTTGGAAAGGTGAGTGCAGATTCATCTATGATTGAGCCATTTTGCCCTCCACTTACCAACATTATTTTTGGACAATATGCATCAAGTTCTTTAAAATCTATTGGTGGCAATGTCTTTGCTATATATATATATGCAAATTTATAAATAAATATTTAAAAATACAGTATTTAAAAGCTTATAAAAATATATATATGTATAACAGTCACTTAGGAGCACTTTCAACTAACTTGTAGCTTTGTCAACTATCACGTTTAAAATGTCAGCTTTCCCATAATTCAATGATGTCAACTTTCTCATAATTCTGTGATCTGACATCATTGAATTATGGGAAAGCTGACATTTTAAACGTGATAGTTGACAAAGCTACAAGTTAGTTGAAAGTGCTCCTAAGTGTCTGTTAACATATATATTTTTTATAAGCTTTTAAATACTGTATTTTTAAATATTTATTTATAAATTTGCATATATTATTTTGAAGAAATACAAACATTGATTTATAATATTATATATATATATTGTAACGGTCAGAAAACGTGTGACTCGTAAACATAGTGCAGAATTCGACCACCATACAGAACAGCAGCACCATCGAGTAGCGAAGCCACCCGTGGTACTGAGTTCGAACACAGTTTATCGGTTCCACAATACAATCCACGAAACAATGCATCTGATGCAACATTAGTGAATATTTCCTTAGGCATGGTGGTCAGGGATATGCAAGAGACTCATGATTTTATTCTCGAGTTAGCCAATAATCAAACTAATATTAATTAAACATTCATATTTACATAATCCAGGAAATATTATCTAGAGTGGGCATCGAATAAATGAAACGTAATTGCAGACGTATAGTTTAAAATTATTTATTAATACATTTTAATAAAACAATCTAATAATATTTTAGGGATTGAAAGCTTCAGTAGCGGAATTTGCGACATGATAATATTTTAAAGAGTACATTTATTTATTTAGACATTATTTTATATTGAGGATTTCAGTAGCGGTATTTCCGATACTGTAATGTTTACAAAAGGAATCCATTTATTTGAAGGCGTAATCTAGCTACCTAAAATTCTCGAGTAAGTATTTCTAATGCATGCCTTGGGGAATTTATACCTTTGCAATGCAAGAGTCTAAAGTATGGGTTATAAGCAATGGCAGACATATATTTATTTAATTAAACTATTTATTTTATGACTAAGGGCAAACATTTATTTGAGAGTGAATTATGAAGATAATGCAGAGGTGGAGTGATATATAGAATAATAAAATTAAGTAAAGGAACATGTGGTACGCTTTAGAAAGGTGATATGGAGTGGCAGTATATTGAAACTGCAATGCCACGAATGGGTTTATAAGAGTATTGGGCTGGTCTCTGCCATCGGCCCGACGAAGTGAGGTGTCACATAAGCATAACCAGGAACAAGCGGTCCGTGTCGCAGTTTTGCCGGCTGGCTGCATGACTTTGTCAAGTCCTACGGGAGCACCCATTATGCCTGCTTGTGTAGGACGACTGGGGTTAATTTCAACCCTGAAGAATCCGGAAATTTCACGGCAGAATGGGTCATCGCGTCTCTAAAACGTAGTGCATGTATACTGTATAAACGATTATGATGAGATTTAAAATAGATTTCTAACTAGGCCCTACATTATCAACATTTACTAAAGAATGTTGGCAACTCTCAAAGAAATGGGATTTTCTAGAATTATTCATTAAATTTAATAAATACAAAATATATATAAGCTGGGAGTTATTACAACTAATATGCCAGCCATTTGCGAAGTAGTAGACCCCTGCATTACAATAAATGATGCATTGAATTCGTGTCAATTTATATGAAAGTTTAGTTATTTAGTAAAGTACATATTAATGAAAATGTGACACACATTCACTATTTCATACGATCATAGATTTAAACTTTGAAATTTGAGACGATTATGAGCATGCAATAAGTAAATAATAACTATAGATAGAATGTAGATTTGAGAAATACGCACCCAAGAAAGACAGAGTGAGGTAAGCTAGATTATTAGAGAAATTTACATATTAAATTAATTATTCAGTTTTAGTTATACATATGGTAGTTTTACATTTTATAATTTAGATAAGTAGTATGAAGAAAAGCTATAGCATATTATTAGAGTACTCTAGAGTTTGAACACAGACAGGTACCTGTTTTATAAGAAGTTTTCTGATTCCATTAATTTAACAGCAAAAAGTTCACGAGTGGCAAGTCTTTCTTGTATTTAGATATTCATTTAATTTCATGGCAGCAGCAGCTTTCTCATTCATTTCAGGCAGCAGATCTTCATGGTGAATTTATGACGGGCAATGAAAGTTCAGCATCCGATAGGCCATCTCCCGATGGAGAATAATCTAGGTGCTTTACTCGGTCATACCTTGGCAGGAACAAATTATTTTTATTATTTTTGGAGACTCTCAGTGATCGAGAGCAAAGCTAAAGTTTAAGTGAATGTCTCCAGCAAGTCTAAGATGGCCTCTTTTTTTTATCTTGATCTTTCACAATTTTGTTAAGATATTTTTAGGTTCTATTTAATCTGCCCTGAGGATAATCAATGCATTTTGTTGGTTTTTAATTAAAGAAAGCTGCCGTTCTATTGTTTACATTTTACATTTACTAATTATATTTTGGGGAATTTTTCTTTAATTAATCTATTATCTATCACTGACCGATGCTTTTAAATTTCAAAAACAAAAAGGGAACATAAGATTATTTTAACTTTTAATTAAATATTACATCAGATATTTTTAGAATTATTATTAAACGAAATTTAAACAAAGCAATAAATACGAACTTTATAATGCAAAATAAATGATTAAAATTATACATTTTTATATAACTAAAAGAAATCTAAATTATATTATTTTATCCCTATTTATTGCCTTTAATTTGAGATCGAAATGTGTGCGTGCTTATGCTGAATTCTACATATATTTATACATTTTTAATATTGTTACACACACAATTCGATATCAAAAAGTTTAAATTTGGGCGGGATAGACCGGTCAGTGAGAGACGACAGAAAAATTGTGAAACTTAAGATTCGAATACGAATCTTACTGTTTCAATATATATATATGTCATATTATTATTACTATTTGTGGGATATTCTGTGTAGTGAAAAAGCTAAATACTGACATTTCAGTACAATATCAAGTACCTTCTTCAGCATGTCCTCTTTCTCCAATCATAAGAATGCGTGTGAGATTTAAAATCGTTTTTCTCATTTTCTTTCTCCTCATATTTAAATTCTATTGGTTGAGAAGTTTTAAAATTTATTTTCTCTTCCAATAGCTTCTTCCAAATGTTGTTAATCTTCTTTAATTCACACCTTTCGTTTATGCTCTTGGGCATTTTAAAAATCTCTATTGCTTCTCTTAGCAATCTCTGATCATATTGTTCAATGCTTCCTAAAATATTTTTTTTTCAAAATTGATATCATGATTTGTTAATTTTATATGGAAATAAATAGCTGATGAATTGGATTTTTCTCTGACTGCCAGAATGTGTTCTTCCATTCTAATATTTATTATATGATTAGTCTGTCCAATATATGTATGTGAACAGACCCTACATGGAATTTCATATACACCATGACAATCCAAAGCAATTTTATCTGTAGAAAATGACAATATTTCACTAATTTTTTTATAAGTAGTGTACAGCCGCATTTAACAATGATGTCATCATATGTTAATGATGTGAATCATTTTCTTGAGCTTATCCGTGATATTAAATTGACTAAGAATGATAGTTTGGTAAGTTTTGACATTGTTTCACTTTTTACTAGTGTACCTGTAAATGAAGTGGTTCAAGTTTTAAAAAATATTTAGTTGCCTAATTTTGCTGTGGTTTTGATTGAACACTGCTTATCAAATACATTTTTTTGTTTTTGATGGGCAAATGTATAAACAAACATCAGGTCTAGCTATGGGTTCACCAATTTCTCCAGCATTAGCTTCTATTTTTATGGAGGATTTGGAAAATAAAATTTTGACTTTAGCAGTTAAAAAAAATCTCTATGGCTGAGGTATATTGATGATATCTTTGTTATTTGGCCTTATGGTAAGCATGCTCTTGATGACTTTTTTAATTTTTTAAACTCGTTTCACAACAATATTAAATTTACTATGGAAATAGAAAATAATAATCAATTACCTTTTTTAGATATTTTGATTGAAAGAAGGGAAGATGGTTCTTTATCCTATGGTATACATAAAAAAACAACACGCACCAGGAGGTATCTGCATTTTTCTTCTCATCACCATCCTGCACAACTATTTTCAGTGGCAAAGACATTATTGGATAAAACAAAGAGATTTTCTGATGATAGCCATTTTCACCGGGACCTTTCTGCTACTAATAAAATGCTTCTTCATAATAGTTTTAATTACAACATTATTAATAGGGTTTATACATATAAAAAGAAAAAAGATTTTGATACATCAGAAATTAAGACAATTTTTCCATATATAAAAGGAGTAACTGATAAAATTGGTAACATTTTAAAGAATAATAACATTTACACAATTTACACTACTTATTTAGTGAAATATTTCTACTTCCTCAAGATATAATTGCTTTGGAGTGTCATGGTGTACATGAAATTCCATGTAGGGTCTATTCACAAACATATATTGGACAGACTAATCGTAGAATAAGTATTAGAAAGGAAGAACACATTCTGGCAGTCAGAGAAAAATCCAATTCATCAGCTATTTATTCACATAGAAAATTAACAAATCAAGATATCAATTTTGAAAAAACAAATATTTTAGCAAAAATTGAACAATATGACCAGAGATTGCTAAGAGAAGCTATAGAAATTTTAAAAAGGCCCAAGAGCATAAATGAAAGGTGTGAATTAAAGAAGATTAACAACATTTGGAAGAAGGTATTGGAAGAGAAAATAAAATTTAAAACTTTTCAACCAATAGAATTTAAATATGAGGAGAAAGAAAATGATAAAAATGATTTTAAATCGCACACACATTATTATGATTTGAGAAAGAGGACGCTCTGAAAAAAGGTACTTGATATTGTACTGAAATGTCAGCATTTAGCTTTTTCACTACACAGAATATCCCACAAATAGTAATAATAATATGACATCTTTTATCCGTGAAAATATTAGAATTAACATATATATATATATATAACAGAATATTTGTAAATACAGTAACTAAATAATTAAAACATTTTATCCACTTAGGAGCGCTTTCGATTATCCTAGTAATCTGTGTCAACTATAGCTTTGAAATGCTAACTTTCCCACAATTCCATGATCTTAACGTTTGCTACTTGCCTGTTAATTATGTCATGTTTATATTTGTATATTAGCATAGCCTCCTTTATTTTTCTTTTATTGTT
Organism: Epiperipatus broadwayi; assembly: GCA_028023455.1. Lineage (NCBI taxonomy): Eukaryota > Metazoa > Onychophora > Udeonychophora > Euonychophora > Peripatidae > Epiperipatus > Epiperipatus broadwayi. The sequence continues at coordinate 103,011 of JAQFVV010000628.1, forward strand.
ATTTTTTTCAATTTGCAATATTTTTACACTGTTAAAATTGAAGTCAAAACCATAAATACATGATTTATTATGGTTGTAAAAACAGATGCTGAAATATTATTATCTACTATGCAATTTAGTTTCGATTTCTGAACACGTTTTAATAATAGCAAGTGTACTTTAGTTCTTTTTTTCAATGTATATCTAGATTCACCTATATATTTATTGCCACACCTACATATCCTTTTATAAATGACACAATTTTTATTTATAAATGAGATTTTATCTCTGGAGTTATTTATTAATTTATTTAATGTAGGAGCTGTGCAAAATTCAACATCACATATATCTTTATAAATTTTCCTTATAAACTTTACTTGATAATTTGAAATATATGGGATTGATATCCATATTTTTTTATTAGCAGGAAAATCAATATCATTATTAAAATTTTTATTTTTATATTTTGTATTAAAATCTCTAATAACATTATATATGTGATTGTAATTATAGCCAACATTTAACAATTCATTCGAGTATATTTCAATATTTTTGCCTTTATCTGATGAATATTTGCAAAGACTATTATTTCTAAATAAATAGAAAAAAGAGGTTATATTCCATATAAATCAAAAGTGCCAATGTCACACAAAATGGCAGGTTTGAAGTCCTTCTTATTTAGAAATAATAGACTTTGCAAATATTCATCAGATAAAGGCAAAAATATTGAAATATACTCGAATGAATTGTTAAATGTTGGCTATAATTACAATCACATATATAATGTTATTACAGATTTTAATACAAAATATAAAAATAAAAATTTTAATAATAATATTGATTATCCTGCTAATAAAAAATATGGATATCAATACCATATATTTCAAATTATCAAGTAAAGTTTATAAGGAAAATTTATAAAGATTTATGTGATGTTGCATTTTAAACACCTCCTACATTAAATAATTTAATAAATAACTCCAAAGATAAAACCTCATTTATAAATAAAAATTGTGTCATTTATAAATGGATATGTAGGTGTGGCAATAAATATATAGGTGAATCTAGATGTACATTGGAAGAACACTTGCTATTATTAAAACATGTTCAGAAATCAAACAAAATTGCATAGTAGAAAATAATATTTCACCATCTGTTTTTTACGACCATAATAAATCATGTATTTATGGTTTTGACTTCAATTTTAACAGTGTAAAAATATTGCAAATTGAAAAAAATAACAATAGAAGAAAAATAAAGGAGGCTATGCTAATATACAAATATAAACATGACTTAATTAACAGGCAAGCAGCAAATGTTAAGATCATGGAATTATGGGAAAGTTAGCATTTCAAAGCTTTAGTTGACACAGATTACTGGGATAATCGAAAGGCTCATAAGTGGATAAATTTTTTTAATTATTTAGTTACTGTATTTACAAATATTCCGTTATATAATTACATATATTGCTTTAAAAATACAGACATCGAATCATAATATATATATATATATATATATATATATATATATATATATATATATATATATATATATTATATATATATATAAGGGACTTGAAGCACAGACTTTCAAACTCCCTGCAGCTATCCAATCCATCTTATGTAACTGATATGCATATGCCCATGCATGTGAAAAAGGGAAATGATCTCCAATATATATATTTCATGCTGAACCAACCATTCATATGTTGTTTCTGATCACCAACTTCCCACTTATATACAATTACAGCTCCATTTATATTAAGACAACAAATCTTCAAACTTTAATGGACAAGCTTCAATATTCTCCACTTTTCAACTCTTTAGCCATCCATTTTATTTGAAAAATCCAAGAATGAAATACTCAAAGTCCTTGTTGATGTCAGTATTATTCTTATGCCCATGTTAATCTTAAGTCAGTGTGCCTCCTCACATATAGGGCCTTAATATGTCTATTTAATTATACAGAAGAGGGATGGTAGAATACAGGCTGACTCATGTATTTAAATATTATATACTGTATTCAGCCTGTATTCTGTCCATCCCACTTCGGTATAATTAAATGGACATATTAAGGTCCTATGTGGAGAGTCATATTGACTTAAAGTTGACTTGGGTATGACAACAATATTGGTATCAACAAGAGTTTTGAGCATTTCATTCTCAGATTTTCAATGAAATGGATGTCTGAAGAGTTGGAGAATGAAAAAGATTGAAGCGTGTCCATTAAAGTTTGAAGATTTGCTATCTTAATAGACTACAAGGATAGTTGAAAGCATTCCTAAGTGTTCTTTTGAACAAATTTTAATTACTGTATTTTCTAATATTTATTTGTAAGTTTATTTGTAATATTTATTTGTATAAGATGTATTGAATAGCTGTGGGAAGTATGAAAGTCTATGTTTGAGTTCCTTTAGTATAGACAATATACATGTATTTAAATATTATATATATATACATACATAGTTATATGTAACAATTTTTAATAAAGCAAGTCAAATAATTATGAAGACAAATAATATCCTTATCCGTAGTTATATGTAACAATTTTTAATAAAGCAGGTAGAAATAATTATAAAACGAAATAATATGCTTTTTACAATACATTATATAACTTATTGTTGCAATTTTATATTGCAAATTAGTTGTCCATATGGAAAAAGATAATAGAAATCTTACAATATTGATTACTTAAACAATTATTGCCAAAAATCCAAGAGTAATTACAATTCACACACACACATACATATATATATATATATATATATATATTCACTACATGACACCCAAGTTGCATTTCATAGTAAACTAGCAATTTTCACTTAGCCCAGATCACATTTCTCACATCTTCATTATCAAACTATTACTATTTAATCGAACAATTCAAAATTGTCTGAATTCACAACTATGACACTATCTTGTATTGATGTATATAAATATATATCATCTTCATATTCAATCATTATTAATCAATTTTAGAAAAAAAAATTACCTCTCCATGATTAATCCAAATTATCTGCCAATAATTTCTACCCATCATCCTAATAAAGTTTTTCTATTTCATCTCTCCAATGTGATTCATTTTTAGATCTTTTATAATTTTTTGAAATTTAGTCTAAGATGTGTGATTTTTTATCTTTTACTATATGTTTTAGCAATATGTCAAGTTTAATTCATTTCAGACTCGTAAGACTTTTAAATTTATAAATGATAATTATTTTTTCTCTATCTAAGAATGACGCTTTCAATCCTTTTTTAGTCCCAATATACATTTTAACATATACATAAATAAAAACGGATAAAAAATATATATATTCAATATTTCTTTATTTAATATTAAATTGTTCTTCCAAAAACATTTTATCCAAATTTAATTCTAAGATTATTTTCATCTAGTAGTATACTCCCATCTGTATTAATAAACTAACTAAGGTATTTGTGGTTATTAATCTTTTCATTTCACCATTATTATTTTTATTTTATTTTTCTAAGCATATGATCATAATTTTAGAAACTGTCATATGTCACCTTCTCTTCACATAATGGACTAGTCCAGATTTCCAGCTTGTCTAGATCAGATAAAGCATTTATGACTTCTAACCAATGTGTATACAAATAGATCATGCTTAGCCAATGGCAAGAATGGGCTAATAGACAATGATGCTTACTGCATGTAAATGTATTCATTATGGATGGAGATGTGGTAAAAAGTAGTCAAGCTTTTTGAAGGTACGGTCAAAATCTACTGTCACAGATGTGAAAATAGAATCTATATTCTCTAAGAGACAACAAAAGATGCTAACAAAGATTGATGCAGGAATTTGTAACACCCATATTGTCAACATTCTGTTAGCACAGCACTTGATACCAAGCACAGTTATGGGGAAAATATCAGATGAACTTATGAATCTACCAGTTCTTAGACCTAGTTTACAAAAGAAAATAGCAATACTAAAGTGTAGATAAACATCCAAATTCTATGTCACATGTATAGTGGATCCACCAAATAGGATCTAGCAGTGGTGATTAAATATAAGGTACTATAAATACTAGTGTTAAAACAATTGATAGACCAGAATATAATAGACATAAAAACCAATTAAGGTTAAACTACACATAATTGGCCATCTGAAAAACCTCACGAGACAACAAAAAAATCACAATCAATCAGTGATGGCTTACCGACCAGCTGTGTTGAATCTACAGTTTCAACTGGTGAAATATTCCAGCTAAATGAGACCACAAACAGAAAAAAACATCTACCAATACACCTGCATGATTACATTTTCCATGGCTTAATTTAGCCATGGTGAGTGAATCTCATATGTTATCTTGTGTTTAAATAATGGAATAGTCCAGATTTCTGCCTTATCTAGATTGGATTGAGCATTCATAACCTCTTACCAATATGTATTTATAGGATAAAGTATAGCCAATAGGTGATGATGCTCACTGAATCCAAATGTTTCCATTAGAGATAGAGAATCAGAGAACTACTGTCCAGAGCTGAAAGACAGAATTCACATTCTTCAGACAATGTCTGTTAAAGAAAATGGATGATATAGTAAGGCAAGCCCATGTTCAAGACTGGAAACTTCTAGAACCAAATGTTGACATGGAATAAGCTGTTGAGTACAACCAGAAGTATCACAAGATTTACTCATAAGGCAGGCTGTCACAGTACAGATGGAAGTTGGTAGGAAATCTTTAAAAGCATGATGCAACAGAAAATTTTATTTTTTTATATAATTCCCAATTCACAGTTATATTTTTAATGCCATTTTATACAGAACTAAAAATATCTAATAATTTTTTGATATTTCTTCTTTTCTTCTTATAGTGTCTTGAGGAATTTATGAATAAATTGTCTCTTTTTTGCTCCAGCTATATTTGCTGCAGTTTTTAGTAAAATATTACTTCATTTTATTAATCTTAAGTTTGAATCACTTTGTCAATATTTTAAAATTAACAAATTCTAATTTAAATAGATTGGAATATTTTCTGAAAGTTATAAATATCAACTATTAAATACTGCTTTTTTATTCGTTTTTGTTTTTTATTTTTCCATTAATACCTATATCTCACTAACCATGATCATTCTGTGTATTTTATTAAATTTTTACAATCTCAATATATTGTAACGTTTATTTATATACGTTGCAAATATATTGGCATTTGGTAAAAGCTAAAAAAATAAAAGTAAATTTAGATTTTTTTTTGATTAATTTTTTAAAAAAAAATAACGTACAATGAAAGTTAAATTATTCTTTCGTATTTTTTTTATGTAATTGGAAATAAAAGTAGAATTGGAGAGAACAAAAGAATTCCAAAAGTAAAAAAAAAAGATAAGCTAAAAGAGAAAGTAAAAATATTTTGGCTAATTAAAGATGGCCAAAAAACTTGATAAGAAAAGAGAACTTTATAATATAAATTTTATAAAGAATGTATAAGATTATAAACACAAAATGCCATGATAATAACATGAGCAGAAGTCTGAAAACTGGACCTCTAGTATAAAAAGGAAGGGTTCGGTTGGAGGAATGTCTTGGTTTGCCTGATATTCTTTTGGTTGGTTTTGGATTAAAGAATCCAGACCACTCTACGATGAAAAAGTTCTTCATACGAGAGTAGACTGGAGCTTTAGCTGACATCGTTACCGATGGACACCAGAGAAGCTTACGTGATTAGCCTATGGAACCAGCACCAAGATCAATTTATAATCAATGGCTGGGAGCTCATGTTAACCCTGAAAAACTATGCATAGTTATCTACAACCATCATGAATTCACTAAAACTTACCGGTAAGACTACTTATTCCTGATTGTGACAAAATTAAGCTTTTGCAAACAAGTCTTAAAATAATCCCGATAGAGACTTTCATTTTTTCTGTACAAGAGACTTTTGTTTATACCAGAACTTTTTAATTAATTATTTTATTTTATTGATTGCATCATGTTTGAATTAATGTGTTCTCTCTAATTTGCTTGATTAGGAATTCTCATTTTAACTTAAACAGATTTTTAATCTGTTATAATAAAAAAAATATTTCTAATATCAATTTTCATTTGTGCGTTATTAATAATAGTTATTATTTTTTTATTAATTTACTATTAGTTTAATAATATTTAAAATGTAATTTACCTTTGCCAATATGTTTGAATAAGTCCAGGAATAACAATCTTAAAAAAATAATTCTCATTACAGTATGATGCAATACCGATTAAGTTAAAAGTATTTTTCTTTTTTTATTCGTGAGACGTTATTTAACTATTTCAGTGGACTCTTTAGAATAAAAGGTCCTGGCGCCCATATTAAATAAATTAAAGCTGATTTCATCAATAGCATAATTCTCAACTATTAATAGGCCAAGTTGATCAGGAAATATAGCTATGTTTTTAGAATAGAAATACAACTTTTTTCTTTTTTGACATAGCTTGATCAACTCGCGCGCATTTTATATTAGCGTGTAGAGGCCTAACAAAACAGAAAATGTTATAATATGAATATATTATTAAGAGATAATCCAATTCTTCTGTTCTGTCATTTGGATGTATCCATGTCATTTTATTAAAGAAATTCATAATATACAATTTTTCTTTTTGAACATTCCACAAGTCTATGTTCTTCTCATATTTGTCATCACAGCCAAATTTACCAGTGAAATTTTGATCTCTCAAGCATTTTCTAATACAAGTTTTAGAATTTTACATGATAATTTTTAAAATGTTGTTTTATATGATCAAAAGCCTTTTGCAAATCTATATATAAATCCTCTACTTTTTTTATTATAATAAGAAAGTTTTAGATATAAACTTTATCTTGCCACTAGTCTCCTAAATGTTGTTCTTTCACTTTTTATTTATAATAAATTCTACCCTAATTGTACTTCCAATATCATTCATTTATAGTAAGGTACATATCCATTTTCAAATTATCTGTTCATCTCATCTTATTTAATGTTAGACAGTTCTTTCAATTCATGTATTATTTTTTTGTTGAAAGTTGTAGATAGCTAAATAAAAAACATGGAAAGAAAGCAAGAAAATTATCACTGCAGACCGATAGCCAGCTATGTGGAAAATCAGAACCAAGGAATTGTCAACTGCCAAAAGATATCATCTCACCATAATGAAAAAACTTAGGTAAACATTCTGAGTCATAAATTAAGTGTCTAGACTTTCTTAAGAAAATGAACTATAAAATGAAGGACAATTAACGGTATTTAATTACTGATAATTATTGTATATTCATTTATTTTCTTTGTTTGGTTGTATTAAATAATTATTATTGTGTGTGCATATGAATAAAAAATGTTTATTTAAATGTTGCTTGGGCTATACTCCCTTTTAACTGCATTACTAGGAGTATAAAATTATAAATATTTCATTGTATTGGTTAGTATTGTGCTGGGTCTCATTTTCAAAATGTTTGAGTTAGCCTGGGTAAATCTCAAGCACTGACTTTGTTTGCCTGTAATCCAGGCATGCTGGCTATATACAACTTATATGACCTGATGGAATCTGAGACTTGTTCTCAAAACAAATAAAGTGCATTGGATGATGTATGTTATCCCCTCAGTATGGAGAAGTGCTGTTGTCAGGAAAAATGTTTGAGGTTATGCATTTATGGTTAATCTATCAATGATATTCTATCCCATTACTTCAAAGTATGATCCAGTGCAGGAAGCACTAAATAAATATGAAAAGAAATAATTTTAATAATAATAATATCCATAGTGGTTAAATAGTACATAATAAGAGATGTCAAAATTAACATTATAATACGTTGATAAAAATACCTAGTCAGTTAACAAATGTAGACAGTTAAGTTAATAAGCCACTGAGAGCAATCTATAGTTAAAATGATAAATGGAAGGAATAATAATTCTAATTAATGAATATGCATCTTTAATCAAAATATTTTCAGTCTCGTTTCTTCCATAAGTAAAAATTGGAATGTGTGTGATCATTACAATATATATATATATATATATATAAAATACATATTTTGCGGGTTCATCCGTGTTAAAAACTTTTAATATCAATTTTCTGACGTTTCGACTTGATCACACAAGCCATCCACAGAGTTATAAAAAGGTAGAAAGACGGTTGTAGAGGCGCTACAATCACTGGTTTGAATAAAACATTAAAAATCCCACCAATAGCAAAAATGTTAAATTTAAGAATGTTTTTTAAAGAAATCTTATATATATATATATATATATATATATATATAAGATAAAATATTTACAGTACTTTATATATATATAATTCAAGATCATAGCTTAAAATATGTTCTTATTTTATCACATATATTAGTTAAAAAGGAAGTAAATAAAAGGAAATAATAATAAAATTATAACTTGCTATAATAATTTTTTAGTTTAGAGTAGATATCTTTTCCAAGGGTCATTTGATTATTTTTGTTTAAAGTTTAGCAAATTAATGCAATCATCTCTGTTTCTATGCAGCAAATGAAGAATCTACATGCCTGATAATTAATTAATATCATGTTTAGTAACATAATTTTATGTAAGTTTACTGTTGAATATTTTCCTATATCATGTATGAATAAATATTGATAATATATAATAAATTGTGTGTGCTGTACAAATATGAAGAAAATAACAAACTAGTAGATACATAATATCATATCTGGTTTTAAAAATCATTTATTTGCTATACAGTAAATTCTAATGAATGTTAATGAGAGAAACTTTTATTTACACAAAATATTAGTTAACTGAAATTTAAATTTTATTTATATTTATTAGAATTTTTACAGTTGAGAAATTGTTTTCATTTACAACTTAATTTTTCTTTTATTAGTTTGGTTACAAAAAAATTAATATATCTATTTAAATTTTTAGAATGTAGTTATTTTTCAAAAATTTTGTTGCATATTAAAGTGTAATCATTTACAATATATAATTTTAATATTTTTTAAAGATTTGCTGAGATTTTATAATTAATTTTATGTTAAAATGACTATCTTATTAGCCTTCATGATCACTTTTTAATTACTTATAGGCATGGTAATTTATATTATATAGACCTACATAAATTAATCCTTATTGAATGTAAATATATCACCATATAGCTATAAACCTATTTACTATAAAAGTTATAATGAACCTACCAAATCTATATACTATTATTTATATAAATGTTAATGTAACAGTTATTGAATAGAATTTTTGTCTGTATCTTTGAAATGCAGAATACAAAGATAATTACAATAACATGAAAGGCTGGAACCTTTGACAGAAGCAACTTAAAAATGCTTATATGATAACCAATCAGATATAATAATGTCTACATAGGAAACTCAACTCTCAAATCAAAACACAAGACAGAGATTTAATGAGAAAAAGATGGTTCCCACTTTTCTCTCTACTTAAATTTATATATAAATAAGCCAGTCTTAAGCATTTTGAAATGAGAATGTAAAGCTTTAAACACCTTCACATTTAATTCACTAAATATTATATATAAATAAACAATGTAAAATTCTTAAAATGTTTAAGACTGGCTTATTTATATATAAATTTAAGTAGAGAGGAAGGTGGGAACCATCTTTTTTTTATTAAATCTCTGCCTTGCATTTTGATTTGAGGGTTTCTTATGCAGTCATTATTACATCTGATTGGCTGTCACATAAGCATTTTTAAGGCACTTCTGTCAAAGGTTTCATTCTTTCATGTTATTATTATTTCATCTGCTAGTGCTTAATAAAATAATATATTTAAAGATAATTACATTAAAATATAGTTACCTACACATGTGAGATCTTAATTAGAAAACAATATATATATATATTGTAATGGGCATACGACGATCGAAGGCTAAACTTCCCTTTTATGTGTACATAATGGGGAATTCTATAAATCAAAAATCGTCCACTTTCCATTACCGCAAGCAGAGAGAAATACAGAAATAGATGAGTCTATCTCCGTATTTGACTGAACCTGTATGCTATATGGATATAGCCCCAGGTTATGTTTCCCGATCAACTTTCTCCCGACTGCTGTAAGATTTGACAGAGTTACAGCGCTTGGATGATTTATAAATTTAATGGAATCAAACACTGCACCAACAAATTTCACGTGTTAATTCAATGATCAAAAAAATGAATAATAGTTTCCCACCCTAAGACTAGACTATCCCTTTTTTAACGTGGCGAAGAATGAGACAAGACAGATTTAAATAGAAAAAATATATATTTAATAGAATAAATCAATCATAAAAAAAATCTATAAAACACATTTACATTAAATAAAACAGATTATGATCTATAGTACTGCAAGGAAAAGAACACATAAAACTCTTATAAATGGTGGTACATTTATAAATCGTCACTCTGGGTATTTATCAAAAGAAAAAATTCAAGAATGCCTTTATCATTCACAAAAAAATAGGTGGACATTGTCTAAGTCAACGATGTGCACATTGAAATATATATAAAAAGTATGTATCTTTACCTAGGTTTTAGTCTCTGAATTTATCCGACGTCCTGCGGACCGCCACGTGGATTTCTCCACTTCTTTAGGAGGGATGGTCGCTCGTAGGTTAGATTTGGTTGTGTATAGCTTCTCAATGTTAAGGCATCATGGACGAGGTATCAATGACAAGGCATCAAGGACAAGGCAACTAAATGAATCCATCAGCAGGTGCTACGATGGAGGTTATTACATATTGACAAGAACCATTAGTACAGTAAGTCCAGATCGACCAGTGATCACGATGGCCTTAGCCAGCCATTCTAGATGAAGCACCAATGTTAAAAATCATATTTGCTAACTATATCGGTTGATTATCAGAGCTGTGTTTTTTCCACCCTCTCAACCCGAAGTCTCTAGCTCTAATCTCTCTTGAAAAACTTTTATTTCTTAATTAAAAATTCCGTTCAGCCTTTGTCCTTCCGATCCTTTGTTTCACTTTTATTCACACTTTCTTTCTTACTATGCCTTCAGCCATATGTAAATTGGTTTTAACCACCCTCATAGCACTATGTATTTCAATATTCTTGATTTTAATTAAACAGATTTTAATACATTTTTTTTTTTTTTAAATTTGGACAAGCATTTATTATTTCTGTCTATATCCTGCTTCAAATACACTCCATAGACGCATTTTGTTTATTGTCAAATGTGTACTTTAAAACCCAGATCCTTATCTTTTGATCATGTCTAACTTTCTCTGTTTTGCATGCTATTTAAGGTTTTTTTTATCTTTTTTAAACTTTACTTTCTTTCAAAATCGGATTTTAACTTGCATTTTATTTATATTTCTTTATCGCTTTATTTTTTAACATACATTTCCAGTATCTCTAATTTTATACTTTAATTTCGCCAAAACCCGAACTTTGGAGGGTAAAAGATAAGAATCTTTTGATTCTAATTCCCTCTCTTTTTTTTTTAATTAGTTGAAACATTTCTTTGTTCTGTAAATTTTTCCAAGCTCACTTTTTTTTTCTTTCTGCCAAACATAATATTTAATATTGTAAAAAGAAATTATTAAACTCAGGTGCTTACTATACATATATATATATATATAATTTTAATGCGCAAATACGCGCACAACAACCGAGCTTCATCAGGATTAAATAACAATATATTATAAACTCAAAATAATTATAATATCTAAAGAATAATGCCCGAGCGCTTTCAAGAGAACTTAGCTCTCATAATCATGGGCAACAAAGAATAAGCATAGCATGTTGGTATATGCTAAAATATGCTGATATATGTAAATTAGTTGAAAATAAATGCGTCATCTCTAAATGATCCATTTCTTAGAGATTTTGTAACACGCATCTTTCCTATTCATAGATGCGTGTTACAAAATCTCTAAGAAATGGATCATTTAGAGCTGACGCATTTATTTTCAACTAATTTACATATATCAGCATATTTTAGCATATACCAACATGCTATGCTTATTCTTTGTTGCCCATGATTATGAGAGCTAAGTTCTCTTGAAAGCGCTCGGGCATTATTCTTTAGATATTATAATTATTTTGAGTTTATAATATATTGTTATTTAATCCTGATGAAGCTCGGTTGTTGTGCGCGTATTTGCGCATTAAAATTATATAAATATTTAATATTCTCTGAATGTTTAATATTTATATGTGTGACCGCAATATGTGCAATCATCACAATATATATATATAAAATTTAATTTTCCAATGTTGATTGTCTCTACAATAGTAACATAAATTAATATCAAACTATGATTATGATCTGTGATATTTTATATTTACTGCTATATTACAATATATATATATATATATATATATATATATATGTATATATAGCAGTATAATATATATATATATATATATATATATATAAACCTAATAGAAAACATTTGATTAATAAGGAAAACTTTTATTCATGTAGCACAGAATCATTATTGCAGTTCATAATGTATATGCTTTTATTGTTATATAAAATAAAAGTTATCATATTTCTAATATAATTGAATAGATTATGAGAATATTTAGAGAATTTGTCTTAATAATTATTTTTGTTTACGAATAATATATATATATATGAAGAATTCATTTTATTTTTGTTTTACTACAGAAATAGATTTTATTTTATTAATTAAGTAAATACATTAGTAACAATAATTTATATCAGTGGTCTTCAACCTTTTCACACCTGTGGACCGGTAAAAATAAGGATAATGTTTCACACGGACTAGCAGAAGTCTATAGATAAATTTTCTTAAAGATGTAAACAGCTTAGCCTTAGATGAAGTTATATATATATCTGGAGTTTGTATAATAAAAAACTTTTTTTTTTAAATTTTGAATTTTTTTAGAAAAGTAATAAAAAATTTAATTCTATCCCCCCCCCCCATAAACATCTGTGATAACTAGAAAAACAAATTAATTTATGTATGATTGATTAGAGTTTGTTTTTGTTCTGTTTCTTTTTTTTTAATCAGGTAAAAGTGCGATGAAAAAATAAATAAAAATTGTTTATATTAATTAAAAGTTTAAAATCTTATTACTTTGTTATCACAAACTTTTTTGCCAGTCTAGCATGAATCAGCAAAAAACTTCTGCGGCACAGTGCCGGTCTGTGGCCCAGTGGTTGAAGACCACTGATTTATATAATTAAACGAGATAAACTAAACTTTTCTAAATTTACTTTTTCAGTTTTTTTACCAATTTTTATAACAATAGAAACTCACTAAATTGTTTATTCATTTTTTTTTGTAAAACTAATAGTTACATTGACTAAAAAATAATTAATTAAAGGATAAAGATCTTATAATGATTTATTAAGATAAAAGTGTGTAATGAAATGTTTGTGATCAAGGTAATCAATAAGATAGGTTTTAGTTTGAAAGGAAAAAAAGGAGACAACAATAAGATAATTTTAAAGAGTATAGCAGGATCTGGGAAAAAAATTACATTAAATTATAAGCCATGATGGGTATTAATTGGAGAGTTCTCCAATAACCTCATCTTCGTTCTCCTGATAGACATTGTCTCCCAGGCCTTGAGACTGAGCTAGTCTGGATAAGGCATCCAAAGGTCCATTGGAATCTTTTCTTTTGTTTTAGAGGGGTATAATTTATATTAATTGGTGAAATTGGCACTTGAGATCGGACTTATTCCGTGCTCATAAATATACCTACCCGAAGCTCAGGTAATAACCTGTTCTCACTTAAATTCTTAGAATGGAATCATGGGTAGACTGTTAAAATACTATACCTAATTTCAATAACTTTATTTACAATAAATATATATTTGTACACAGAAGTTGCAAACATTTCTACAATTGACTGTATTTTTCTGCTACCACTCTCACTTTTTAAAAAATAAATTAAGAAAAAAATTTGAACATTTTAAAGACAAAATTTCAAACCAATTTGTTAATTACAAATAAAAAGAAATTATTTAAAAATTATCAATATCAATTAATTTTGTAAGTCAATATTAGGTAGATGATATTACAAGAAATCAAAATCAACCTTGCAAACTTATAGTTGATCTTATTTATTTCTCTTACCATTACTGCTTCCCTTTTCTCAAAACCAAATCAGAAATTGAAAAGACAAATAGTACTAAATGAAAAGTAAAACACATTAAATTTATAAATTATGACATCATAGTATTCACAAAATCATATTTTTTTCAAATCCAAAGAATCTTCAATTGATTGATTAGTCATCATGTGAATCTTTCATGATATCAAAGCAGTGTTGAAAGATTCAACTAAAGAGAAAATCAAATATAGCTGCCAAGGACATTAGTAACAAAGATTATTGGTAATTTAAAAATTCATAATATTCTTCATATATTAAGATTAAATAATTGGATGTGATCAAAAGTATTCCCAACCTTTCTTTTATTCTTAAAAGTGAAGATAAAAAAATATTAGACTGCTATTTTTTTCTCATGTCATAGCATCAGCTGGGATGCGAACCCACAACCATCTACAACCAACTACTTGCTTGCAAGGCGGCTGCGATGATCTCCTAGCTAACAACACTTGACAACTGCTATTTTGTGATGTTTTTTATAATTGTGTCTTTATTTTCCATCTAACAGTAGCTATATTTCATTTGCCAACCAATATCTGGATAACTAGCTAGATTGGCCATGGTACAGGTTATCTAACAAAAATATTCCAAAAGTATTAAAAAAATTCTCAGTAGCCAGATTAGCATGGGATTTGAGGAATCTGTTTCAGGAGTGTTTGTTTTTTTGGAGTTATTAATTAGGCAGTTTATTATTGTGGAGGAGCTGATTCTATAAATGTCAGAGCAAATGTTGTTTATATTTCTGGATATACTGAGTATATATAAAAGCAATATTCATTATTTAAAAATAATTTATATGAACTTTGATTTGATTTTAGTATAAAATCTTTTAACAGTATTAATGATGTTCCTAAATTTATATCTAAAGTGGCATAAGTCTTTGATGTAATTATCAATCTTTGTTTTTGTAATCTGATTCAACTTTGTATAAACTGAGGTTTTTAACAGGAATACATTATGATCAGTAAATGTATGTGAATTAGGTGTAAGGGATTTTGGGTGTATTATGTCTCTAATCTGAATAGGTTTTATTATCCTTTTGTTGTTTAATTGATTATTGTTCCTCTGATATAGAAGTTGAGGAAATTTATTCCTTTGAGGGTGTCTTTATACTTGATGATTCAGGTGAGCAATGATTTTTGAGCTAGCTTCTGCTTTATGTTATTAATTTGAAGTTTTAGGGCACAAACAAAGACATTATCAATATATCTCATGTATATAATTCCAGGTGGGAGTTGGAGATGTTTTGACAATGTTAATTACAAAACTGTTTAACACAATGCTAGATAGTATGCAACTAGTGGGCAGTCCCATCAATGACCCATCTTTCATTCTATAATAACATCCATTGGAGAGGGCAATTATTACTTCATGGATCCAATTAGGGTTTTCAGTGATAAAGCTTGATCCCCTTGGAATAAATAATTGGGTCTTATTAGTACATCCTTGATTATGTTGATTGAATACTTTCTGGATATAGAGCCATATAGTTGTGTAATATCCAATGAAGTAAATTGAGATAGATTGTTGAATTTTATATTTTTCAACATATTCAAAAAATGATTTAATTGTAAACAAGTCATATCCAGGTTAATCAGTAAACCAGTTTGTTATTTTTGTGGCATTGTAATAGTAGGCATTTTAGAAGTTGATCATTAACCTCAGAGGACAGTCAATTTTATGGAATTTAGGGTTGGTGAATTGCTACTGACAAATAAATTTTAAAATATTCACTTTTTGTGAAGGCACTAGAAGACTGGCATGCCATCAAGCAAAAAATCCTGCTTCTCCATCTCATAAGAGTGGTTTGTTTAAATCCATTCATTTACATATCATTTACATACTTTTTAAGTTAGACTATCAATCTCACTTTTGTGGATGTAATGCTATAATTATATCATTTTAGAGATATTAAAATCATACTCAGTATACTATACTAAGCATATAAACATTCCACTTTTAAAATTTTCTTATTCTTTTCACTTCTAAATAATTATTCCGAAGTTAATTTTTATTTAAGGGGATCAGAAGACTCAGCCTAATATGAAGACATTGCAATTGGAAGTCCACTCAACATGAGGCATCTCAGTGGAAAGAATAAACATTGATATTAAAAAGCCACTCAACATGTGGAATCACATTGGAAAGAGCAGAGACAAGTACAACTCAACATTGAAGACCAGTGAGGTAACACAAAGCATTAAATCTGTAGTTTATATGGAAATGTATATTTATATATGTTATATCGCATATAGTGTTTAATTTTAGCCACAACTGTTAAATCATCAGAAGAAGTACAGCAGGAGTAGATAAAAGTCAAATACAGAAGAGTATGACAAAATCAAGACAACATATAGCAAGAACCCACCATTACATCGAAGTCAAGGTCACCAAGCTAAAGTGACACAAGCACAAGACCAAAGAAATTTAGGCTGGATAAATAAACAATCCAAAAATCATCTATTGTATGAGCAAGAACTCAATAAGTGGCAACATAAATATAAAACTGCATATTATTATAATCTTATTCTAAATATGAATAATAAATATGGTAAATTATAATTGGAACTTGTATTATATATAAGTCACAGAACACAACATACTGTGTAGTCACAAGATTTTACAGATCCTAGGCTATTATAAAATTGGATATAGGAGCCCTAAAAACATCAGACCAGCCATAGTTAACAATGGACATAGAGTACGCAACAAAATCAAATCCAGAAAACAAAAGATCAAATTAAAGGATCAGTAAAAAATGACTCAGTTGGAAAGGAAGCTGTGGAAAATGTTTTTGTTTAATTATTATTAGGCTAAAACAGTTAGAATAATTAATAATTATAGTATAGATTTTAATCTAAATCAAACTGAGTTATGGAAACAATGTCATAATTTAGATTAGTAATACTTGTCAGTTTGCATGGAGCATCTGCATGTAAAATTTTAGCTCAGGTGAGCCCCATTATAATAGTGGTCAAAACATTTGAAAAAGTTACAGAAATCTTAGAGCAGTATTTTGTGCCAGAACCTATCACAATAATAGAAAGATACAAATTTTATTTTTTGCAACCAATTAGAGAATACATGGTTAAATTAAAAAAAATCAGGCAAACAAATATGATTTTGGAACTTTTTTAAATGAACCTTATAAGACAGATTTATTTGTGGCACGGCAAACCACCCCCTACACCTAATACTATTGGTAAATAATTTAGTAACATTTGACACAGCAGTAACTTTAGTGAAATTAAGCAAGAGACATCCAAAAATTGATTAGTTTTACTTGACAGAAATCAGGAAGTAACATCATAAAATAGTATCAGTCAGTAGGGGGGGAGGGATAAGAATAAAGGCTTCACAAAGATGCTTTATATGTAATGATTATCATTATCAGCACGTGTAAATTCAAAGAGCAATTTGTTTTCACTATAAAAAACAGGATCATATTAAAGCAGCATTCAAATTATTAATGAGAAATGCTAAAAGGTTTACACAGGACTTGAATATAAGTAAAGCAAGTCAAGAAAGTAATAAGAATAAAATAAGGGAAAAGAACTTTAAATATTATAAAAAGAAAGATAAGTTTAATGTAAATATTATGAGCAATAAAAAAGTAAATTCTTCAGACATGGTAAAAAATTCGATTTTAGTGGAAGTAGAAATAGGCTCTGGATCCATTGTAATGTTAATTTTAAATAAGTACCGAAAAGATATAACTAAGTATAATGAGATATTTTATATAGCACTATGTTTTTATACTGTAATAGTGATATTAGCGATTAAGCCAATGCACATCTGCTTTAAAAATAAATTATAAATGAATACTCTCACTTTTCCTGACACAAGATATAGTATTTTAGAAAGGATGGAATGAATCCACCCATCCTTTGGACCCAAACATTTATATATGGTCAAATCTTAAGTGTATGGAAATGAGAGCATGAAGGTGTTAAACAATCACTTTAAATTACAATAATTACATATGATTAAGTTTCAGTTGGAGTGACATTTAGTAAATTCTAGACAATTTCACTGACGACATTCATTCAGACATCGTATATAGTAATTTAAAGTGAATGTTCCATCCTTGCGCTTTCCTTTCCAGTACTTCAGATTTGCTCATATATAAGCATTTTATTCGTAGGAATAAGTGGATTCATTTTATTCCTGCATAAATACTATATCTTGTATTGGAGAGAAAGTATTCATTTATTATTATTAACATTTGCAAAAGCGTATGCACAATTAGCTTGAAAGGCTGATATTTGAATGCAGTTAAATAACTAAGTATAAGAAATAAAATTACAGTTAACTACAAAATAAATCAATAAACTTGTTAGGCCAAGCTAAGGTTAATTAAAAAAAAAGAACATATATAGTACAACTGCCACTTTTGATAACAATGGATAATCACAATAATCTTATGAGAAGCAATTGGTTTGAATCACTAAATTATACTATATATCGTACATATGTACAAAGTTGTAAATAATGACAAGAGCATTAAAATGTATAGATTACCCAAAGTTCTTTCAAACAGGATTAGGCAAACTAAGTAGCATATAAATACAGTTAAACCAATGGCAGTCAAAGTTAGTTAGATCTCATTCATGCTTAAAGAAAAAATAGCACAGAAATTAGTTTACATGGAGAAAAATGTATTACCCAAGTTAATTCACTTAGAAAACTTCCAAATATATCTGAAGTTGCAGATAAGAAGAAATTTGCTATAAATATGGTGAACATAGCAAAGAGAGAATATTTTAAGTCATTTCACTGATAAGTGCTCAAAAAATATTGAGGGTTATAAAATTTGGATTCACAGAGGATGGCTGAAATCAAAATAACCAGTAATGTATGAAACAATTTGGCATAGACAAAAGGAGTTATCAATTAAGGGAAATTGCTTTACTTGGCATTTAAGAATAATGATCCTGCCTCAGGGCTGAAATGAAAGTAGTATAGTCATTACATAGTGGGCATTTGACAGAAGACAAACAAAAAGGAAATTGCATTATTGGTGTCCAAGAATAATGATGCTACCTTAGGGCTGAGTGAAAATTGTATAGTTATTGCATAGTGAATATCCAGGGATAGAAAGGATGAAAATGCTAGCTTGAGCATATGTAGAGTGGTCAGAATTAGAAAAGGATATACAAAAGTGTATTCAATAATGCCATAACCATAAATTAGTATTAAATTTTCTCCCAAAACTAAGGATGTAACTTGAGCAGACACATAAACCACATAAGCCCTTGGAAATATAAGTGATTTCTAATTATTTATGACATGTGTGCCAAATGATTAGAAGTATTCTAAATAAACAAAATCGACTCAGCCTCATCAATATTGCATTGGCAATGCACATTTGCAACATCTGGCATTCCAGAGATCATTTTCTCTAATAATAGAATATTTTTTACATCTAATAAATTTTAAAATGTTTTGCAAGAGAGATATTTCATCAAAAAAGTAATGGACTAGCTAAAATAAATATTTAGAAGGTGAAGATAGCATTATTAAAAGCCAAATGGAATAATTACAAATGAAATTAA
The DNA here is from genome assembly GCA_028023455.1 of Epiperipatus broadwayi. NCBI lineage: Eukaryota > Metazoa > Onychophora > Udeonychophora > Euonychophora > Peripatidae > Epiperipatus > Epiperipatus broadwayi. The sequence continues at coordinate 122,607 of JAQFVV010000628.1, forward strand.
GCACAATATTTTTCCATCAATATGTCACTGCAAAGAGAAAGTCTCTGATTGATGAGAGGAATAATAAACTATCTATCAGACATAGTGAAATTTTATACACAAAAGAGAAAAGCACAGAATTTAAAACAAAAAGATGCCAGAACACTAAATCAAATATATTCTAAAAACAGATGAATTCCAGCAGTAGTAATGGGACAAGAAGGAAATACATAGTTTTAGTAAAGACAAAAAGATGGAAAAATTCAGCAAAGACATCAAGACTAATTATGATCAGATACCAGTAATTTATTCAAACAAAGCCATCAAGAGGGCATGCAAACATAAAACCCGGAAATGCAACAACTTCAAATTAACAAAATGAGTCTGTAGATGACCCAAGTATCTTAAAAACTGTTTTAAACTCCCTACCTAATATTGATAAAGAAAAATAAGAAATTAATATAAATCAAGGGAAAAGAAATGTATAGGGAGAAATGTTATATATATATATATATATATATATATATATAACATTTCTCCATTCTTTTATATATATATATATATATATATATATATATATAAAGAATGTTATATATAAGTAAGGATTTACTAATAATTCTAATAAATTATAAATATGGAGAGGGATTGTTAATGAATTTAGCTAGAGGCAAAATCAATTATTGCAATGGAATGTGATTAATAATATAATAGAAGTAGTGGAGGATAATTCTTATAAAGTTCTGCTTGTCTTCTAAATCAATATAAAAGTACAAATACTTTGTTATAATCACATGAAGTGAAAATACAGAGAATACAAAGAGTGCAGATTATACAGCATGTACACATATAATGACATATAACAGGTAGCAAATAACATATCAGAAAAATGTACACTGTGGATACATGGCATGACTTTATCTTGGTCTAGATACAAAGATGTTGCTGTTGGACCATTATTCATCATGAAGAATCACATCAAAAGTAGTAAAGATAAATCCCGCCTTAACATGGAAGAGAAGTAGTTTGTACATTGTATATATATATATGTAAAATAAATAAAATATCCGTTAATTAAAAACAATATTGTAATTATAATTGAAATAATATTTTTAACAGTTTACAAACAATTACAAACAATCTTTAAATCTGCAGAAGTACTTTCGGTTACTTTCTAACCTGCCTCAACTGCCATAAAATTCAAAAACTAAAAGCGGAAGCAAACGTCATTAATTCAAATTCCACGAATCTCGTATTTTAATGTTAGAAGCTTGTCGAATTATTAAATGCGTTTTATTTCTGTTTATAAAAATTGCCTCTTTAATTTTTCTTTTACTATGGCTTCTCTCTTTGTGAAGAATTTTCACATTTTCAAAATTAAATTTAAATTTATATTTACATGTTTTTTCATGATCGAAGAAAACTGAAGAAGATATTAAATCGCCATTATTTTTATTTTTTACATGCTTATATAACAATTCGTGTTCCTTCAATCTTTTCTCAATGCTGCACCTAGATTCATCTATATATGATAGCATACAATCACAAAAAATTTGATATATGACATTACTTTTTTGCTTGACAGGTATGACATCCTTAGAATTATTAACTAATTTATTAATGTTGTTTGGAACGTAGAATGAAACATTAAATAGATTCTTATATAAATCCTTAAAAAATTTTACTTGTGGATTTGAAATAAATGGAATAGATATCCATTTTTTATTTTAAATTATTAATTTAAAAGAAATGAAGATTAATAATATTATTTAAATCAAATGAAGATTAATAATAAAAAATGGATATCTATTCCATTTATTTCAAATTATTAATTTAAAAGAAATGAAGATTAATAATAAAAAATGGATATCTATTCCATTTATTTCAAATCCACAAGTAAAATTTTTTAAGGATTTATATAAGAATGTATTTAATGTTTCATTCTACGTTCCAAACAATATTAATAAATTAGTTAATAATTCTAAGGATGTCATACTTGTCAAGCAAAAAAGTAATGTCATATATCAAATTTTTTGTGATTGTATGCTATCATATATAGGTGAATCTAGGTGCAGCATTGAGAAAAGATTGAAGGAACACGAATTGTTATATAAGCATGTAAAAAATAAAAATAATGGCGATTTAATATCTTCTTCAGTTTTCTTCGATCATGAAAAAACATGTAAATATAAATTTAAATTTAATTTTGAAAATGTGAAAATTCTTCACGAAGAGAGAAACCATAGTAAAAGAAAAATTAAAGAGGTAATTTTTATAAACAGGAATAAAACACATTTAATAAATGGACAAGCTTCTAACATTAAAATACGAGATTCGTGAAATTTGAATTGATGACGTTTGCTTCCGCTTTTAGTTTTTGAATTTAATGGCAGTTGAGGCAGGTTAGAAAGTAACCGAAATTACTTCTGCGGATTTAAAGATTGTTTGTAATTGTTTGTAAACCGTTAAAAATATTATTTCAAATATATATATATAAATTATGACTTTGAAGATATTGTTTGTCTTTAGCCACAGCTGTAAAGATGTTAGCAAAAGTGGAGCAGGAGTGGACAAGAGTCAATTATAGAAGAGTATGACAGAACCAAGAGTCATAACAACATATAGTAGGAACTCATCATTCTATGGAAGTCAAGATCACTGCAGCCCAAGTAACATAAGATAAAAAGCAAGCACCAGATTGAAGCAATCCAAGTCAGTTAGATAAACAACTTAATAATCTCCTCCTATGTGAGAAAGAACTTGGGAAACAACAGCAGAAACACAAATTGCATATTCTTGTAATAACGTTATTATAATTACGAATAATGTTAAAATCATAATTGGTGTTTTATTAGGAATATTAAATTGCAAAACACAACACTAATTCCTACTAATAAATCTGAGACTTGAATACTTTAATAAAAAAGCAGGATAGAGTCTCAAAATATTTAATAAAATATGATATGTATGTTGGAAATAACAAAATAAAATTGAAAGCATGGTACTTGGGTGAGAGAATAAACAAGTATCACTAACATCATTAAAAGAATCAAGAAACTGAAATGAAGCTCATATGAATATATTGTTAGAAGAGATAATAGTAGATGAACAGTTGAAGTCTTAACATGAATCCCAGACATTTTAACGGTTCTAGAAAGAGCCACATGTAAGATATTTGGATGAAATAAGGAACTTTGTTATTATAATATGAAAGAACTATGAATTCAGGAAGCTCAATTAAACTTGATTTTCATCCTTTAGTGAATTGATGATGGTTGAAAGTTAATTATTGTTAATTTTAAATATGCTGTACAGAACATAACAACTAGTTGCAAGCGGCAATATACGTTTCTAGACTTTAAATCAGGGGTCCCCAACCTTTTTGCACTTAAGAGCACATTCTATAATATCGGCCAGGTGGCAGGCACCATTTATTTTTTTCAACCAGATGGCGAGCACCATTTATTTTTTCAATGTAAATTTATATTTAACATATAATTAACGTTTATAGTTTTACGCTGTAAAAGTATATAGTATGCCCTACAATTTGATTACAATATAATACAATAATTTATAAGAAATTTTAAAAATTAAATTTATTTGTATCAGATAAATAATTTTTTATCGTGTTTGGATAGCGGTGGGCACACGTAAAATAATCTGCGGGCACCATGGTGCCTGCGGGCATAGGGTTGGGGATCCCTGCTTTAAATTATATATGGGTTTACTCCTTATGGCTTTTTATCATTTATTTAAATTTTTAAATAAAATTTTTTTTTTTTGTATAAGTTATTATTTTCCAGCCTGTTGTAAATAAAAAGTTATAATTGGTAAAATAATAAAAAAAAAAATACAAGTGGCTTACATAATCATAATTCCCATGTAGTCAGTTTAAGGTCAGGATTATTAGGTTACAGAATAAAGGGTTTCTGAATAAATTATCATATTAAAAAAAAGTTGGTTTACTAATTGAATAAAAATATTTTGTTATATTTTTATTTATTATTATCAAACTCAGTCCACACACAACTTTGACCCCACCCACATCAGATAAATAGAATCATGATTATTACGAATAATTTTCTAAACTGTGATTATCTCTAGCACAGATATAAACTTTAAAAGTTAAAGATTAATGTATCTGATTTTTTAATTTTAAACATAAACACACATGGAGTTATTCACCTTTCTCTTTACCATATGTAATATCTTTATAGATATATTAAACAACCTTCATACTTCCCCATTCTTTTTAAATTCATATAAATAAAAATACAATAAAAGACAAATGATCATTTATCTTTTATTGTATCTTTATTTATGTGAATTTAAAAAGAATGGGTAAGTATGGAGATTGTTTAATATATCTCTAAAAACGTTTTACTTTGTTTATAGCCCTTAGTGTATGGATATCACATAGGACTGTGTGGCAAGAAAACATATGATTAATAAGATAAAAATAAATTTACATCAATATTAATTAAAAAGAAATTCAAGAAATTACAATCAGAAAGATAAAAGAGTAGAATTTATAAAATGAATTAGGACATCAAGTGGTGAGTTGAGAAATTTTAACTGAATTGTTCTTGCAACCAAGGAAAGATAGGATGACTTTTCACATTCGTATCAATACACTGCTAACTTTTTAATGTTGTTATTTTGTTAACATCAAACATTAGAAAAACTTTAGAAAGTTAGCAATGCTTTGATACGAATGTGAAAAGTCCTCCTATCTTTCCTTGGTTGCAGAACTAATACTCAATATAGTTTTACAAATATATATATATTACACGAGATATACACGTACTTTTATGAATTCTACACAGACGCAAACTAACTTTTTTTTTTTTTTTGACACTTACTTAATTCGACCAATTTCAACAAAAAAAAAATACATGGTCCGTATTGCAGGAGGGAAAAAGAAGCCAACATAAATATATATTTTTAAAAGTAAAATAGAAAAAATATTCTATGAAATATAAACTTATGCAGACGATTCTTACATACAAAATGGCGATTGTCAGTAACAGTCCCCCCCCCCCCCCACCGGCTTTCCTCTTCCAACAGGGTTGTGGAACAAGTGATTGCCCAGTACATGCTCTAAAACAGGCAATCTAATTTTTTGAATAAAGAAATAACAAAGTCAACAACATCTTCTTTGAATTACAATTAAATAATAACAAACTTGTAATTAAAAGATTCAAAAACGCAGAAGTCAGTCAATAACCAAGTTGAAATTGGAAAAAAAAACACAGAAGTAAATAACGCAGTTGAAATTAAAAATGTTAAAACAAATTCATAATAATAACAAGTGGTAAGTTTAAAATGTACAAACAACAAATTTTTGAATCAGAAGAAAAATACCAAAATCTCCAGAAATGCACCTATATAATAGGTTCGGTCGACACGTTTTGTGCACATTCAAAAACCCGTTTATCGACGAGAGAAAAAACTCAAATCGCAGAGTGTTTTTTAACGTTCGCAACATTATGCCTTTATCGCGTATGTAAAAAGTCGTCCTATCTTTCCTAGGTTGCAGGAATTGTTCAGTTAACGGCTGAAGTAACTCAATATCTCTAATGTAATTTATGAACCGTGAATGGCTTATGATTTTTACCCCACTTATAGAAAAAAGAATCTGTGAAATGTGTTTTATAATAATTAATTTCTTAAGTATCATAAGTTTTTAAAATATTAAAATAAAATAAATATTCTGTTATCATTAGAATGGCTAATATTATCTCTTGAGAATTAAAACAATATTATTCATAAATGACTTACCGTAAAGTACAGATGAAGCAAAAAAAATAATAAAAAGTTTTATGATAATCATACTTATTTTTGTTTATGGAGCGGTTTCGTCATTATCGTCTAGAAGTGTTTTTTTTTTTTAAAATATATATTAAAATATTTTCAGGCTCGTGCGAACGAATATGTAATTTTTGCTGTTTTAAATAAACCTGAATTTTTTTTTTTTTAAAAAGAATATAGACTTTATTTTATATAAAGTGTTACAAATGAATTTCTCTAGACAACAAAAAAAATCTAGTATAAATTTACATTTTTACTAATAACTTCCTGAATTTCTTGTACTAAAAACCAGTCCATGTGGATAGGTAGATTTCATTGGGCGCAAGAAGCTTATCTTTTTTTCGAATAGAATTAAATGTATCTCTAATAAAAAGTTGCGAGTCCAATGGAGAATTGGTTATAACTATATGACATCTAAGTAACCATATTACGTGGTTAATAAATATGCATCTTCTGATATTGCAGAAATTACCCATTTTAATATTATGAATGATATCAAAGAGTTCTGGATTGTGATCATTGAAAAACTTTTGAATTATATATTTTGCTTCTCTTAGTCCCGAGCATGAAACAAGAATGTGATCAAATGTTTCTCTATCTTTTTTACACAAAATACATAAGGAATCAATCCTTTTAAATCCTCTATTTGAAACACGGAAATCGTTGGTAGGAAGTGAAGATAGATTTATTTTAATGATAAAATCAATATATTTAGGCATTAAATACCATTTTCTCATTTTATTAAAAAGATTGATATTAGTCACTTCAAGATAACTAGGAGGGCATATCAGCTGAGGATTTATCATTTTAAACGTGTCCCAATATGTGTGCTTATTATTAAAAACAATTTCATTTAAATCCATTTGTTTATCAATAAGTGAGATGAGAAGTTGTAGCCAATTTTTTTTAATATTCGGGGGAGGCGTATCTGTGGGAATGATTGTGTCAATAATGTTTTGGTAATTAAATTCAATCTTGATGTAGTAGAATAAATTAACTATATTTTTAATTAATAATGTATTAATTGAATGTAAACCTAGGCCATTAAGTATTTTTGGATTTTGCATTTTACGTATACTGATACAGACCACTTTTTTTTTTCCAAAGGAGGCCAGAGCACAATGAGTTTATTTACTTCGCAAATAAACCTGCATTTTTAATAACTAAAATTATTGTTTATCACAGGGGAAAACCTTTAAAATGATTGACGTATTAAAACTGCTAAGGAAATGTAAACATTTGTAGATAATAATATTTTTCTGTTTGTTTGTTTGTTTTGTTTTCAGTGACATAAATAACATAATGAGTCTGGAAAACGATATCATGATTTAAGTTTTTATTTAATTATAACATTTTGAATACATAGAGGAAATATTTTGTTCATCTTAAGAAATCAGTCAACTTTTAATAATATATTCATTCAGTCTAATTATTTAGAATTGAACATAAATATTCCATCTTCATAAACTTAAAATGGCATTTTATAATAATAAAAAGTGGATAGTCTGATAATCCAAGTAATTATCATTAAACATTGCTAGAAAAGTACTTATACTGTAATGATTAAGTTATTTTGAAAAATCATAGTAACCAAATCAAAAACACTATAGAAATTGCTTTTGTTTTTAAACAATCATAAGAAAATAGTTATAATTTATATTTTCTTTTAATTAACTTGCCATTTGATTTGATTATCTGAAAAAGTTTTTGACATATTAAAAAATGACTGGTAGTTGATCAAATTTTATTCATTTTTATAACTTATAAATGATAGTAGAAAGAACAATATTATTGTTGATTAAGCTAAAAACCGTGAGCTATGTAAAATAAAAACTGATGTTTAACATGAGTATACATTAATTTCATTTTTGTTTTCTATTTTCATGACAGGATTTTTAAAGTTGGTTAACTCAGTGATGCACAACCCATGGGTTGTGATCCATTTGGAAATCACATAAGAATTGTTGATGGTTGTAAAATTATTAAAAAATGTATATTAAATTTATATATTAAGAAATTATTTTGGTTTGGATATCTTTTTTTAAAAAAAGAATTGAAGTTTTACAAATAACATGAAAATAAATTCTTTGTATGTATCATAATTTTTTTTTTAAGTATAAGATTTGTTTCAAAAATTAAATTTCAAATCACATATCTGATTAATACCAAAATATTAATAGAAAATTGTATATTAATTAAAACTATTTTATCATTTTATTATGACTATCCTTAAATACTCACATTTATAATTTAAACATAGAAATACAAATAACGGGTCGCCTCAAATTATCTGGAAGAAGTTACAAATGTAAAAAAGGGGTCCCAAGTATAAAAAGTTACCCACCATTAGGTTAACTGATGCTAAAAATAATGATAAAAAAATCATAGCATGGATGCTAATAAATAGGCTTTTAATAAGTGAAAAAAATATTTTATACTACATTAAAATTTGATATAAAAACAGACTTATTAAATTGTTTGTTTGGAGATGTTTTTATATAGAGAAAAAATGTGGACCTTAAAAAAAAAAATTAAAAATAGATTGAGATTATATTGATGTGAATTTGGGAAAAAAAACTAAATATCTAGAAAGATGATATTATAATTATAGAAGTATTGAAAACTGATAAATAAAAAGCAAAGTTTTACAAAAAATTATGAAGAAAAGAAACAGTCGAAGCAGAATCACTGTTAAAGATATTTTGAAAAGCACTGCATCGAGTATTATTATTAAAAAGTGTTAGAAGAAGAAAAGCAAAACTGATTTTAGTAGAAATTGAAATAGCTAAAGATTTTTGAAGAAAACAGTAAAAGACAAACAGTTTGATAATAACAACAGATTATATTATACCAAATATAGATATTTTTTATTTCATGAAACATTCATAATTTTTTGAATCAACTTTAGAAAACTTTAAAGTATTTAAAATCGATAATTGTTCGGCCTTCATCAGTAATTAATAAAGATTTTTAGCTGTTAAGTGGAGAAAGAAAAACATATTTTGTTAGCTTTTGAAATATAAATATATATATATAATTAAAAAAATGTAGAAAAATTGAAAACATTAAAGAATTAAAAATAGTAAAGAAGGAAAATTTTATTATAGGATAAAAAAATTGAATTGCATTCATGTTTAATACAAATGTCATCAAACTATTAACATAATTTTAGATATCTAAATGTTCTATGTTTTTAGATCACTTAAGTGAAATTTATTTACAAAATGCATATATAAAGAGAAAGGATGGTCTGAGTTTTAGTACTGATTTGGGACAGATGCAATGATAAAAAAAATTAAGAATTAGGAATACATACGTTTCAGGATGTAAATCTTAGGAATAAATTGTAAATGATTAGAGATAATTATTCACTAATAAACAAATAAATTTTCAACTTTTAAATAATTATATTTAAAAATCAACTTAAGATACTAGCAAAAGAAAATATTTGTACTTGTATAATAATGAAATACATGTAGTTCAACTTAAAAAATAAATCATTTTTCCATAACGATGACTAGGCATTCAGCCAATCAAAAACATTATGTTAATCTAGTGACTGAAGTAAATACCAATGTGATTGTGTATTCATGGATTGAAGCCAAGAAGATAAAATGCACATCCTATGAGCTATTACAAGGTCATTTGGATCGCATATGCCATTTCAGCAATAATTCAGTGGTGAACCAGAACTTCTTTGTAGCCTTTCTTCAGAACATTCACTTTATTTATCAGTAGTAATTAAAATAAATTTATTGCTTTTTTTCACTCCTTTTTATTTTTTGTTACTAAATATTTATTTCTTTGTACCATGTATTGAAAAATGATGCATTTATTTTATGAAAAATAAGTCAAACACTTAAGATTCGCCCATACAAAAGCGGCTGGGTTCGAAAAGATAGATGGCCATTCTATCTTTTCCAAAGACTTTATCATGTGGTTGAAGTGTTAGTATTCAGTCATTTTATATTTAAAATCCAAAGTGCATGTGCAACAGTTTAATGCTGTTTAAATATTATTGTTTATGAAAAATAATAAATGTATGCAATTTACAATTGATTTAAACTTTACCAAATCATTTCATAAAATTCTACATCAACAGTTGACTTTAACTGTTGTCTGATTTGAAGGTAAAATAAGAAAATTAGAAATCTGAAGGTCAGATAAAAAAAAATTGTTTAAAAGTTTGTGATTTATAATTAATTTGTAATTTAGTATTATTATGTACTATTACAACAATCCAATTTTGTCAAAAAATATTCAATTTATCAAATATTTTTCCGAGTAGGACTTCAGTGGCTCAACACTGTGGGTAAAAACAAAAACTGAAAGGAAAATAGAATGTAGTAGCATACTATATCAGTACTAATATTTGTAATTATTAATTTCTAATTCATTATACTCAGTATTCATTTCCCAGCCTTTTTTGAAGTCATTGAATATTAATCTTATTATTAATCAGTATGCTATCTTCATCTTCATAAATAATTTTAATAAATTTTATTGTAATATTTTTTCTCTCTGAAGCTTCTTTACCAAAACAATCATATAAATTTATATGATTTAAATTAGTTGTCTTTCTATTTTAAGCTCCAAAATATTTAGTAAAAAATTGCTGCATAAATCTTTGGAGATATGAAATCATTTTGTCATACAATGTTACAAAATTAATCTTCTTAATGTTATGTTACTATTTTGTCTAATAACTGCTGCTATAGAATAAATTTGATGGTATTCTGTGTCTGTGTCAAGATGATTAAAAACTTGAATTGCAGTAAAAAAGCATATAATTAAATTTCTTTTTCTGTAACCTACAAAGCCAATGAAAAATGATAAATTATAAATTTATTAGCTATACCTGCTACTTCATTTATTAAAACAGGTAAAACTCACTATATATATTGCCACACACAGCAAGCTAGAGTAATCAATGGATGCCAGAAGGCTTGTGCATAAAATCCCCATCTAGTGCCTACTCATCCAATTTCCCCAGACTAGTTTCTGGCTTATGGCCTTCGTCAGTGAGGAGCCTTGGATCTGAGAGCACTGCATCTAGATCTTAGGATCTAATGTAACCCTCCAGCAACCACCTTTTATCTCCATTTAACTACAAAACTGAGTGTTTCCATTGATTACTCTAGCTTGCTGTGTGTGGCAATATATATAGTGAGTTTTGCCTGTTTTAACAACAGTTATACACAAACATAAGAGGAGGTAGTCATGTGATGACTACTTCATTTATGTTAGCAGAATAATATAACACAATATGTAGCTGTATCCATATTTACATATTATTCAAATGAAATAATAATATATGAGTTATCAACAGCAATGTCACAAAAATTTTAACTTTTTATGATCAATTATATAATTGAATAATCAACTTTTAGGATTTTAATGTAAATATATTTTTCATGTGATAAACTAATTAGTATTATTAATTATTAGACATACACTCTGATATATATAATTTATCCAAGTCATATGAGAACACAAAATATGTAAAAAACTTGATTAATTACAAATAATACTTATTTGTAAATAATAGTTTCATGGAATTTGTTCCTAACATGCAATTTAGAAATTATAATATATTTAAATATGCATTTTCCCCAAGAGTTTTATCATTATTAAATTGCATTCTACTGATCATAATCATGCATTTCTAATTTTAATAATTGCGTATAATACTCATTGTTATTTGTAATGGAATTGTGGGCTGTTTAACTAATTGTTATTAGGAATATTACTCTATGTGAATGACTATTTACCCATCAAGGACTAACAGGTGACTGTATACAAAATGGAGTGATTATAATCTAAAATGTTATTCTATTTTATCACAACCATGAGCAGTCTGAAACTAACATCAAGTACAAGTCTTGACACAGATCATCACACATACAGATTATTATTTTAGATATTAACACAAAATATTTGTCAGATGAAAAATTGATGAGACAAAATGCTTAAGTAATAATAAATTTAATGATAACAACAATAGAAATATATAAACAACATAATTAATCTTATATTAACATGCTTACATAATCAATAAAACTAAATACACACAGCAGAAAAGAAAAACTATTTGCTATGTACCTGAGAAAACAATAAAGCAAGATTAAGAATAATTATTATAACCCCAATAATATTTAAAATGGATGTTTCCTATTTTTTATATATCATATGTGAAATTAAATATGTAATTAAGAAAAATATCTATGTATTAAATATGGCTTAAAAAAGAGTATTTTGGAAACTAAATTGCTTTTGATGTTGTAAGTTAAATTATTATTTATTTTATAGAGAATCATTTAAAATATCTTATTAACCTTTTTTAATTTTGTTTTACTGTTAATCTCAACAAATTTAAAATATTAAATGTCAGTTTTACATTGAGATCTCTGGCCATTACTAACTTATCATCTTAGTTGAATATATAAATGACAAAACTTGAAGATTTTCCAAAAGTCAAGTTTTTTACTAATGCTTTGTCAAAAAAAAAAAAAAAAACACAGATATATGCTTAATGTGTGTGCATGTTCATCTTCTTTTGTATATTATTTTTTCTTGTAATTTAAGCTGATTTATTCTTTAATTTTATTTTATTTTATATAATTCTTAGATTTTGTTATAGCATAACAAATAAAAGTCAACATTGATAGATATAATTGTATGTTTATTTTCAATATTCAGACATCGTTAAGCTTCATAAAAAAAGCTACATTCGTAGAAAGATGAGCAAACATCCTGACTGAATTTATATTCAGCTATGATAAATAAATACCAGTTAATCTGAATAAAAATCATTTTCATGGCTAGCAATTTATGAGTTATAAAAAACTGGTAAAACAAACTGTTATGGCTGTCTACAAAGTTCTTTTCTTATTGGCTAGCAACAATCGAAATGCCCATAGCAATAAACAATGAGGATTACCAATTCCTCTACAAGCTTTGTGATAAATGCTTAGCCAGAGCCAGCACTTAAAATATCTCTGTCAGAAACCCTTCCCCAAACCCCTGATCATGGTTTTGTGCTTTGGCACTCCTCAGAGAGGTGTCAGGGCAGGTTCAGACACTAGATCTAAAAATACCAACCCAAAGCCAAGCACTTATCTAAAAGTTATCTATTGAGTGGAAAATCTGAATTTTTCAGACATCTACCTGTCTTCAAACCCAGCTATCCAACTCAAATAGCTATATGGGGCTGATAGATCTTCAGTCATACCATATATTAGTAGTCTTAGCAATATAAAATTGCATAAGACTTATGGCAGAGACTATAAATAGTCAAAATAGGAGTCATAGGTCACATGACCCTATTGCTTAAGCTTGTAAGTTATAAACAATGAGAATTGCCAATTCCTCTACAAGCTTTGTGATAAATGCTTAGCCAGAGCCAGCACTTAAAATATCTCTGTCAGGAACCTCTCCCCAAACCCCTGAACATAAGTCTTATGCAATTTTATATTGCTAAGACTACTAATATATGGTATGGCTGAAGATCTATCAGCCCCATATTGCTATTTGAGTTGGATAGCTGGGTTTGAAGACATGTAGATGTCTGAAAATTTCGGATTTTCCATTCAATAGATAACTTTTCGATAAGTGCTTGGATTTGGGTTGGCATTTTTAGATCTAGTGTCTGAACCTGCCCTGCTACCTCTCTGAGGAGTGCCAAAGCACAAAACCATGGTCAGGTGTTTGGGGAGGGGTTCCTGACAGAGATATTTTAAGTGCTGGCTCTGGCTAAGCATTTATCACAAAGCTTGTAGAGCAATTGGCAATCCTCATTGTTTATAACTTACAAGCTTAAGAGATAGGGTCATGTGATCTATGACTTATTTTGACTGTCCATAGCAATCTTTACAACAATAGGAAAAAAGGAATGCCTTTACAAATCTCCCATTGTTGGAAGATTAATATGCATTCACTTTATTTTTAATAGCATTTAATATTTTAAAAATAATTAGTTTTTTTTCATATTATATTTTAAAATTAACAAAGAAATCGAACTTCATTTTTTACAATTTTTTTTTGTTTGTTAATACATTAAGTTTTGCTTTAAAAAATTAAGTTGTTTAAAAGTTTTGCAATATATATATATATAACCCTTTTGATTTATTTTTTAGAGGTTATATATATATACTTGATATTGTACTGAAACGTCAGCATTTAGCTTTTTCACTGCACAGAATATCCCGCAAATAGTAATAATAATATGACATATATATATATAATTATTCAAACAATACAATAATTAATATAGTAACAATATTTTAAACAAATATATACCAATTTAATAGAATATATATATATATATATATATGTATATGACTTATGCCCCTTCTCCATTGAGAAATAAAATAGAATGGATTCAGCAATAGACATCAATTGACTTTATTTCAAGTCTTGAGTTTTTTTAAAATTTATAATAATGTCACACTGAGCTGCACTATTTTTAAAAGGGGAGTTAGAAGCTGGTATTCATAAAAAAATAATTGTCACTTTTGATATAAGTAACATTATTCAAAAACTTTGTCATACTAAATATTATTTATATTTTGAAGTGGGTAGACTAGATGTTTACATTTGATTACCCACTCATATTACTGGAATAGACAAAGAAATCCATCACTGGCAATTAGTACACAATGCATCATGAACACCAAGAGGATTATTTCATTTAAGCATAATATGTAATCTATTCCATATACAAACTAATAATAATTTGCACAAATAGAGTCTCACTCTGATTCACTATGTCAAACTGTCCATAAATAAAACCACAATTATGTATTGCTCGTTTTGAGGCTTGGAGGCTATCAGAGTTAAACCTGGCTCACTTTTGAGACTCAGAGGCTGCTAAACATAAATATAATATAGTGAATACAGTGCTGAAATAAAAAAAATCTTCTATAGAGTATCAGAAAACATTCACAAAATAGTAATAAATCCAACCATTCATCACCAGTACTGAAAGTAAAACAATGGAATCTTAAACAAATTCTCTCATGAATTTACTAACCTTAGTTTTTTTTAATAGTCTTTTTCAATGTTTGCCCCTATCTTTTATAATTTTAAAATGTATATCTTTCTAAAATGTTTGTCATTTTAATAGATCCAGGATCATCATATTTGTAGGTCACTTTTATCCATATAAACGGTAAACTTAATCTATTTTTATGTATTTTTTTATTAATATATAGGCACCTTACTCAGAATAGCCTAGGAAATCTCTTATTGGTCTTATGTTTACTCTGAATAATTTTTAGAAAAAGTGGAACTTCTATTTTTTGGCTCTAATTTTTCTTTCATAGAATCGGGTTTTGGATTTGATAATTTCTCAGACAATCTGCCTAGAATAATTAATTGCTTTAATTTTAGTTTGCTCTTTTCTCATTCTTTAATTTTTAATGTCTATGGTTTTATGATACTTTTTTTGGTAATCATCTGAAATCTGGGCATGGCCACTTGGGGCATTGTTTATGTGTTCAAAACACATAAAAATTCCATTTCTGCAGCTGGGCCTTATAGGTTAATACAACATTTAATATTGTATTAACCCATTTTGGCATGCTGCTTTACATGACATTGCACAAAAATATTACGGCCTGTTTTGTGCATCGAAACTATTTACATGAATTTGTTCTATTCATAGCTGATTACCGTATGACTTAAGGGTGTTTGAATTTGAAGTCAGTACAACTTTTCAAATCTCTGTAATAGTGTAATGTCATTTATATTTAAATAATGTTTTTAATTACTAATAATTATCATATGGTCCCCACTCTTCCATAAAAAATGTTAATATGTAAAAAATTGGCAAAGTGTATGTTCAAACATGCTTTGACAAAGCTCACGCGCTAAGTCACGTTTCATCGTGGAAAATATACGAGACCAATAAAAGGTCTGAGAAGAACGTACAATTTTTCAACTTTTCAGAATTGCCGAGTACAGAAAGTGTGTTAGACTGCCTTTTTTTTTCAGGCACATAATGTACACTTTTTATTATAGCAATAAAATAATAAATAAGTTCAAATAATAAATAATAATAATAAATAAGTTACAAATTGATAAGTATTTGGATTATATTTTTTGCAGCGGGGTTAAAATAAATGACTATTTTGGTTGACTTTTTGTTAATAATAACAAAGTACATACCCCACCCCCCCCAAGCACTTTATTGTAGAAGGCCAAAAAAAAGGTTATTCAAATGAAATATAAATAAAAGTAAAAAGTGAGAAAAAGTTGTTGGAAAAAAAAAAGAAATTATTGACTTTTTGTTACAATTATTTTTCCGAGTGTGGGGGTGGTTGTTTTAAAACAAATTTTGATCCCCCAAAAAACACAAAAGTTTAATTTTTATCGTAGAAAAATAAAAAGAAAAACAATTTTGTCAACCAAAAAAAAATAAAAGGTTGAATAAATTCGAAATAATACCCAAATAATTGCATTATATTTTTTCATCAGGGTTAAAACAAGTGGGGTTCAAATAAAAGTCTATTTTTGTTTAGTTTTTGTTAATAATAACAGTATAAAAGCCCCCCCCCCAAAGCTGTTTATTGTAGAAGCCAAAAAAGGGCTAATTCAAACGAAATATAAATAAAAGTAAAAAGTGATAAAAAGTTGTTCAAAAAAAAAAATATTGACTTTATGTTATAATTCTTGATCCGATGGTGGGTGTGGGGAATTCAAAACAATTTTTGAACTCCCAACAGCACAAAAATTACATTTGATTTAATAATAAGAATAAAAACAATTTATTCAACCAAAAAAAAAAGGTAGAACAAAGTCGAAACAAGTCCCAAATAATTATACCATTATATTTTTTCGGCGGCGGAGTTAAAACAAGTTTTTTCATCATGAAACAGTCCAAAGTTTTAAAATTCAGAAAAAATAAACACAAAATTAAATTATCAAAATTTGTTAAATAAAGAAAAATGTCAGGTTAAAAAAAAACAAAACGAAAATGAATCTAAAAATTTGTTTAATAAAAAAGGAAATCATGTTATAAATGGAATAAAAAATTTGTTTAATCAAAAAAACAACAAAAAACATGTTCTATAAAAAAAAGTTACAGCGGCCCAGTAACGTTATATTTGATTGATTTTTGTATAGCATCAACGCCCCAAGCGGCCTTGCCTGGACTTCAGACGATTACCCTTTTTTTGTATGGTTATTAGGCAAAACAGTTTTATATTTAATTATTTTAATCTGATATTTTTTCTAATCTATTTTTATATTTAAACAACACAATTTATATTTTAAGATAGTAATTTCTTCAATTTTCTTTCATTTACATCATGTGTGACCTCAACCAATTAATCAGCCATGACCCAAATATCACCATTCAGAGTTTCTGTGTCAATGCTGTATTTATTTATAATATTAATATAATAATTGTACTCTGGCATTTATCTTTAATTTTATTTGTTTTCTCAAAATAGAGTTAGACTCTACTTCTAGTGCCTCTGGAATTACATTGTTTTTTGTTTTCTCTGTCTGCTCATCTTTATTCAATTTGAATTCAAGGTCTATTTTACTAACTTTACAATCTAGTCCTATCAAGCAATTTTCTAACCTGTTTACTATTTTTTCGCTCAATTTTTCTTTTTACTTTTTATCTTTTGTTTGATTCCCAATTTGACTTTTGAATTCTTTGCTTTTGGATTTTATGACAATCATTTTGCTTTTTAAGATTTTCATTTTGTTTTTTCATTTGGTCTTTCAGTCATTCAAACATTTTTTCCATATTTTCTCTAAACATGCTCAAAGTCATGTTCATTAACTTGCTCTTAAAAACCTCAGTTTCATTTTACTGACCTTGCACTTTTTTCTTTCTCTATTATTGTCCGATATTTATTTTGTTTTTATTGTCTTGATATTACCTAATTATTTGTTTACCTAATGGTTACTTCTATTTGTTTTCCTACCATTATCACTGCTTACTAATACTTGCAGATTTATTTATTCACGCCCCCTTTAAAAATAGATATATATTTTTATATTTCTCATCAGATCAATTGTTATATATTTATTACTTTATACATTTCATTAAGTTAATATATATATGTGCTCTGCACACAGATAATGAAGCTATTAATAAATTATCAGTGAAATTATTAAAATTTTATCGCCAAGCACTTTCGGGACAGTTTACAGTCCCATATTCATGGTGAGTTATTCTGTTACTAACTGTAAAATTATGCAAATTTATGTGCAGATGTTACATGGACCATTTACGAGATAGGGAATAGCAGGTCTCTCTTCTGTTGATTGCTGATGGGTCAGCCACAATGAAGTAAACTTCCCTAACTTTACGTTTGGCGTTGTTTGTTTCAGAGCAAACGACACTGGCTGTGGTAGGTAGAAAAGCATGTCCAGTGTTTCTCTCATGTTCAACAAAAAATGAATTACCTTCAAACTTTGTTTTGGTTTTATTGTAAAGGTATTGGTGTCGAGCTACTCTGGTGGCAATGTTAGTTTTGGTCTCTCCATAATATGTTGCCATACAATTTCTTTGGCGGCAGGTAATTTTGTACACAACATGAGGTGTGAGTTCAGGTTTGATCCTGTCTTTGGTATTATTTATCAGTCTATTGGTGTTGGGAGGGTGAACAGAAAATGACTTTAAAGTCACATGATCATTGATTGATAAGGCTTTTAGCCGTAGAGTGAACATATGGGATTAAGATTCTTGGTTTGTTTTCTTTCTTGTGGTTGTGGTTTATTTTATGGGAAAATTTGTTAACTTTTCATTAAGCTATTTTATTTATTTTTCTGCAATCAGTAGTTATAACTTACAAGCACCAGAATAATATGATGTATAAAAAAGTAATACATATAGAGAGTTTTGCCTGTTTTTGTAAAAAAGTTCCAAATAAAATTTTTTTAAAATCAAACTGGGTTCAGTCTTTATTTGTTTTGGATTGAGATTATTCTGAATGCTAGCTCTCAAATGTAATGGAACCATGGACATTTTAGCCATTTGCTATTATGAATATTATTCCAGAGAAATGACTACTTGTTCATCAGTGACTAATAGGTGATCATGTTCAAGGCAAACAACCTGAATAATAATCTTTAAATATAATCTTTCTAAAATAATACATTTTCAGTATTTATTTCTTTTTAATCATGGTTAGACAATGTTTTATTATTCCAGAAAAAGTAGAAATATTACAAAAAGCTATAAAATTCAAAGCACATTTTGATAATTTTGATATTTTTTTAAATATCCTAATTATCTTTTCATTTAGCAGATATTTAATTTATATAAGGTTATAAGTATGAAAACACTAATTTATATGCATGATAATACAATGTAGGTTTCATTTAGCAAGTAATCAATTCAATACAGTGCCTATCTACCCAATAGTCCCAGATTAGTTTTAATTTATGGTTTTTATTTGTGAAGAACCTTGGATCTGGGAATAATGTACCTCGATATTTGGATCTTTCCAGCATCTATCTTTTAACTTTTTGGTTAACTACAATAATGTTTTCAAGATAATTCGCTTAAATAATCATACAAATCTAAATTCAATTAGTATGTCTATATTTTGATATCTTTGGTTTTTTATGACCATAATCACCATTATTCTTTGGCAAGGATTGGTATTAAACCATTTATCATCACCATTTCTTATGCTTACAAAAGCTGTTAAAACAGTAATAAATTTTTATATGCAATAGTGCCACCTGAAAGGTAATAAAATGGGTGCTGGTGTGCATTAGATCAGTTAATCCAGGAGCACTTCTCCCAAATACAAGGCTTTCTAGAAATGAGAACTATAAGCTAGAAACTAGTCTGACCATATTGAATAGGTATACACTGGATAGGAAGTATAATGCACATATTTCTAGCATCTATTAATTTCTAGAACTTGTGCTTAATTGAGTGGAAAAATTTGCTACATTTTAACAGCTTGGGTAAGAATAAAAGAAAGTGATTATGTGATTTTGCCTAAAAGTTTGTGGTGATGGGATATTATTAAATGTGATATGTTGGATTATATCCACCATCTATGAATGAATGTTGAGTGTATAAAAAAAAATTAAACTTTATTTAAACTTTTCAAATACAAAAACTTTTAGTAATAACACACAATTAGACAACACAGGTTAGTAATTACACAATGTCTTTGAGTAGTATTATTCTCCACTCTTCTTCAGATATTGCTGTCCTGATATGCACAGAGACAGTATTCACAGAGAAGTTGAACTCGCACCTTTATATTCTTGAATATCGAATTTAAGGCAAACATACTAACCAACTCAGCTACACTTGATAGCTTAACTAAAGGATAATGGTAACTACCGGTTATTAAAAAAACGAAAGATACCAAAATATATTGATAGTGAGCTGAATTCTGATCTGTATGACTATGCAAAAAAATTATCTCGGATTGTAAACATTATTGTGTTTTCATTTTGGGCTAATAGTTTTATAATTAGTTAAAAAGATACGGGTGTGTTGGTAGATACTGGATAGGAATTATAATGCACAACTTTCTATCATTTATTGCTTACTAAAGCTTGCATTATATGGCACTATTGTGTGGAAAAAAATTGCTATTGCTTCTATCTCTTTTAAAAATATTTTAAAACTTACATATTATAAGAACAACCTTCTTTCTCTTTCCTC
Organism: Epiperipatus broadwayi; assembly: GCA_028023455.1. NCBI lineage: Eukaryota > Metazoa > Onychophora > Udeonychophora > Euonychophora > Peripatidae > Epiperipatus > Epiperipatus broadwayi. Next base: position 143,047 of record JAQFVV010000628.1, read on the forward strand.
TGATAGAAAGTTCAAAAAAGCAGATGATTTTTATAAAACCTTAAAATTTATTATAAAATAATTTTATATTTTTAATAAGTATTTCCAAATTGACCAGCAAAAGTTTTAAAGATAATAACATATTATTTAAATAAGCGAAAAGTTTAAACTTTGCGGTTAAGTATTATATAAGTATGATTTGCGCTACAGACGCATAAACACACAAAGCTGACTTTTTAAAATTCTTTATATATTAAAACAATAATGCAAGTGTGGCTAAGCGCTTTCAAGGGACACAGCCCTCATAATCATAGCCACACTGTAACTAACAAAACTAGTAATGCAAATTTATTGCTAGGCACAATCACACCATCAACAGAAAGTACACGTGCTACAATATATCCAAGAAATGGAATACATAAACTCATTTGCATAAATTTGCATTAGTAGTTTTGTTAGTTACAATATGGCTGCTATGAGGGCTGTGCCCCTTGAAAGCATTCAGCCACATTTGAATTATTGTTTTAATATATAAAGAATTTTAAAAATGCAGCTTTGTGTGTTTATGCGTCTGTAGTGCAAATCATACTTATATACTTACATATTATTTAATTAATTTATATTTATTTTTTCATACTATTTTTATTTTGAAGCCAAATTTTACTTTTTAATGACTGTTGATTATCTTAACATGAAGAAATTTGTTTTTCTGCTATGTAAAGTTATTGTGATAATAAAACATTGAAACTTTATTGTAGCTTGCTATCATATATGTTAATTTTTCAGAAAATGACAGTTGTTAGATTTATTTAAGTAAAATATGTTTTCTGATATTTTAAATCATTTTGAAGTGGTTTAATTTCAACTTTAAAAAAATCAGTAGAGATATCCTATGGTAAAGAAATTAAAACATCATCAGGATAACATTATATTTCACTGAATATAACCCATTCATTTTTATTCTTTTAATGTGCTACAATAGAATGATCCCTTATCAAACAAATATAAAATATTTTATATGTAGAGCTAACTTTTAGGACTTCCTTTTCCCAATTCACACTATCCCTCTTATATTTCAATCCTAATTAATTATTGGTTTGTTACAATCATGTGAACTTTATTCCATAAAATTTTATATTATTTCAAAATAATAATATATTTTTTATCCCTTAATTTTCGCACAAAGTCTCCTCATCAGTGGGGATGCCATGTTACCACATTAATTAATAAAATTTATATGTAAATGAAAATGTTTAAATTTCAGAATCACTCCATTTTTACAAACACTTTATATTTAAAATATTTTTATTTAAATATGAGATTACTTTGTTACTTATGCTCTATCATTGAACTAAACTAAACAGGCCATACCAATATTCCAGAGTGAGCCATTCAGAAGATGTGTGCTACCACTATTAAAACTATTATTATAATCGATTCATTTCAAATAAATAACTTTTAAACAGAGCAAAACTCCAGATCCACTGTGAAACAGAGCAATCAATGGATGCCAGAAGGTGTCATAAAATCCTATCTATGCCCTCATCCAATATCCCCAGACTAGTTTCTGGCTTGTGGCCTCGTCAGTGAGGATATTGGATGAGTAGGCATTAGATAGGGATTTTATGCACAAGCCTTCTGGCATCCATTGTTTGCTCTGTTTAGCACAGGTGGCAATACTGTATGGAGAGTTTTGCTCTGTTTATCAACAATTAATGTGCTAGTATAGGAAATGTGATCATGTGATAAATAACTTTTATTTACATATTCTAATTTATATAAAAATGACATATTATTATTAATAATTGATTTAAAATACCAAACTTATTTAAAAACTATTGCCTCATAATAATTACAGTAGTTTTGCATTAAGTTGGATAACAGTCTGTGCGATAGGTAATTACATAAATCAATCATATTTTATAAATACAGAGTTGTAGAGTGTCAAATCCAAATAAAATAAAATTATTAAAAAAAGATATAATTTTTAGAAAAGATATTATGCACAAAATTATTCAATTTTTATCAAATTTTATTATATTAATAATAAAAAATATAAAAAAATAATATCATTTATTACCTAGCTCTATCACATGACTATAACTTAAATATTGCTGTCTAACACCATAATTTATCACTTTCTATGCCATTAATGTAAGGTTCAATAAGCAGTAATAGATTCCAGATGGTAGTGTTTAATAAATACCTATTCTGTGCTGTCCTATCTAATATCCCCAGACTAGTTTGAAGCTTATGGTTTTCATCAGTGGGGAGCTTTGGATCTTGGATCATTGCACCTGGATCTCTAATATCTAATCCATTTTTCCTCCAGCACTGATCAAAGATTCAAAGCTTTTTATATATAAAAACCATATTCTTGAAACTAGTCTGTGAATATCTATTAGGATAGCACACAATAGGGATTTATTAATCATTACCATCTGGCATCTATTACTACTTACTAGAAGTGATGAAAAAATGTGCCACTAAAACAGCAATATGTAAACTGAAATCATATGATGGAGTCAGGTAATGTTTTATTGGTTTATACCAAATACTGGCCACAAGATAGAGATGTCTTCAGTTATTAAAAACTGAGAACACCATAGTATATAGAAACTAAACTACTTTTAAATCAATATAACTATACAAGTGAGTTGACTTGGATTGAAAATATATTTTTTTTTAGTTTGGACTGATATCTTAATAATAAGACAGAGATAACGGAAAGTGCATTAGATCCTAAATGTTCAGAAACACAGATACAAAACTTTCTACTGATGAAAACTACAGTGTCAAACTAGTCTGGAGATACAGGATAAGAGTTTATTAAATACTACCATCTGGCATCTATTGTTAATTACTAAACATTACATTAAATGACATATAGACATAAAAAAGTATGCTGATATAATATAATTTGAAAGATCTTCAAAATGATCACACTATTGGGAAAGTGTCAAAAACTTGTCATCTAGTGGAACAAATCAAGTTTGTGATTGTTTTATAATTTCCCAACCTATCATTAAATAAAATAGGCAAAGTAAGAATGAAAATTTAAAATTTCTTACCTTAAATAACTGTATATGTAATATAAATCCTTAACCCCTAGAGTTTAGACAATATAATATGTATATAATATAGTATTTACAATATAACTAAGTTACTAATAGTAAAATAACATGCATATAAAAAATTCAATAATAAAATAGGACAAATGGTATATTATTGAACAAGTATAAGAGAAGCTAACTATAATAGATAAGAATAAAGACAGCTATTTTTATTAATAAAAAAAATAATTTATTTACCAATAAAAAGCTAGGGATGTAACATAAAATAGTGCAATGTGCTGCATTAGTGTGTATTCAATTTGTCATGTAATGTTTTTATCTTATCTAAATTAAAACAAAATTTCTATTATATTTCAGTTCATGCATGATTATTAAACATAAAATATATTATTTATATTCATATGACTTAACTTTATCATATAGTAGTTAATGTTCTTTAAATTTATTAACCAAGATACATTGAGATTTCACAGAGTTTGTAATTAATAAAAGCAATTATATATATATATATTGTTTTTGATTTATATTTTTAGTATCATTAAATAGTCTATTTATATTTTGGTAGTACACTATATACAACATTACAACTCTCAAAATTTTTCATATCTTTATTATAGACTTCTGCATTATGCAGTATTGCAATTCATTTATTATTCTTTTTATTAATATTTTTTGAAATTCTGAACTTTTCAATATTATTTGTAAGGCAATCAATATCACATTCTTTTGACATACATTTTCCATGTCTAACATTTAATAATTTCATTTTTGCCATTGTTTTATTTTAATAATTTTTCATTTCTAAGTATTCATACATAAAAAAAAAACTTTAAAATTAAGATATGCATATACTTTTTTCGATAAAGGTTTACTATAACGGTCTATGGTTGTTTGCCCTCTATTGTTTAAAATTTAAACTAAATTGCTTGAGAATCTTACATGTATGTTATTATATTACAAATAAATTAAAATTTATTCAAACGTAAAAGATAATAAAAAAAACATTTACCTTTTTAAACATAATTACGTCCTATACAGACTAGGAAGTTGGAGAAAAAAGTGGCATTGCTGTATCTATTCCGGAGGGCAAATTCGTGCATGTATGATTAAAACAAAGCTGTGCTAGTGCCAGATTGGAATTTCAGCTTACGCTTTGCTCTCATCCACAATAATAATAAAAAAACCTTTTGAATGTTGGATTAATTACACGACATTAATTAAAATAATTACTTTTAATTTCTTTGAAAGTTAAGAATTTAAAGTGTCTACAACTTAAGAATTTAAAATAACTACATTTATAGCACATGTTGCAAAAAAAAGATACCTTATGTGTTCAACGGCACAAATTACATGCATACGTGTACAGTTTTATAGTTACAAAAGATGTTTGCTACATGCTTAGTACCTGATTGTGAAATTTTAAGTGTTGCTGCTATTCTAGCAGAAGAATGGAATCTGCACCAGTTATGGGACTCCATACAAACTGCGGATTTGGCCATCAAATGGCTTGCACAAAGACTCCTTCTGAAGAACTATGCCTTATGCCAACAGTGCGGTGTTCGGTGTGCGCTGGCGAAGTATTCTTCAGGCTTAGATGGGTGTAGATGGCAATGCAAAATATGTCACCATTGCATCTCAATCAGAAAGGGGTCTTTCTTTTTCCAAAGTCATCTGCCTCTGGGAACAATTATAAGCATAGTATATTTTTGGGCACGTAATTTGCCCCAGCATCACATTGTGCATGAGACCGGCATCAACAAAAAAATTATCATTGACTGGGTGAATTTTTGCCAGGAGGAATGTGCCCAAAATTTTGACACAAATCGAACAGTTCTCGGTGGATTTGATGACAATGGGGAGCCATTAATCATTGAAATTGACGAAACATATTATTTCCACCGAAAATATCACAGGGGGCTATACGGACAGGTCATTGGGTGTTTGGCAGTATAGAAAGAGCATCAAGAAATTGCTTCTTGATAGAAGTGGCAGACAGGATGGCTGATACACTGGAGGGCCTGATACAGTGGTTCATTTCACCAGGTATGCACATTATTTCAGATGGCTGGGCTGCATACAATAACATCAGCAGTCTCAACAATGGTGTGTATTTGCATTTGGTTGTCATCCATCAGGAAAACTTTGTGGATCCCGAAAACTAAGACATACACACCCAGAATATTGAAAACATGTGGATGAGAGCAAAGCGTAAGCTGAAATTCCAATCTGGCACTAGCAGAGCTTTGTTTTCATCATACCTGCACGAATTTGCCCTCCAGAGTAGATACAGCAATACCGCTTTTTTCTCCAACTTCCTAGTCTGTATAGGACATAATTATGTTTAAATAGGTAAATGTATTTTTTATTATCTTTTACATTTGAATAAATTTTAATTTATTTGTAATGTAATAACAGACATGTAAGATTCTCAAGCAATTTAGTTTAAATTTTAAACAATAGAGCACAAACAACCATAGACCGTTATAGTAAACCTTTACCCTTTTTTCTCAGTATGTGATCTCATATATGGGGGATCCTTGATGTCTATTGAAAAAGAAGTTTAAGTAATATCAAGTAATGTACATATATCTTTTACATTTAATGATCATGAACTAAAATATATTACTAATAAAGAGATAATATGAAAATTCATGAGACTTTGGGCATAATATAATAATATGTGAGAGAGTTTCTTTTTAATATTATGTGCATTTGAGAATAATTATATTGAATTAATTGAAAGCATGCTTCTGCATTTGTATTTAGCATTTAATATTATAAAGCATTATGTCAAGCATTGTTAGCCAAGAGATCATCACAGCAGCCTTGCAAGCAAGTAGTTGGTTGCAGATGGTTGTGGGTTTGCTTCTCAGCCAATGCTATGACATATGAAAAAAATATTATAAAGCATTAAATTAACATTGTGATTTATAATTTCTATTTCACATATTTGTTATGGTATGTATATTTAAATATTTTAATTTGTGGAAATATTTGTTATATTTTCATATTAGAAAAATTACTATCAGATATTAATAGACAGTAATCAATGAAAATAGTAAAATGTAAACATTTTCTGCATTCAAAAGAACACCTTTTCTAATATATATATATTAGAAAAGTCACTATATAAAATATTTTGTATACACATTTAGAGCAAAGACATCTCCAATTGCTGTTTTTAATAAAATAATGTGAAATGACTTAAAACATTAATGTCTAGTTGCTATTCTGGCAAAGGTGGATTTTATTTGTTTAATGATCTAATTCTTATATAGGAAGCCAATCTAGATAATACCAACTGTAAAGAATAAAATTTGAGTCATCATAGATGTTAATGTTTAATGAAGTCTAACTCAAATTTATATTCTCAAAGCAGAATCACTAAGTACTCATTTTTAATAACTTTGTGGAATATTCAATTTTTCATTAATATGTGACATTATAAACTTTATGGTGCAAAATATTATGTAAACATAATTAGAGTAAAGATATCTCAGAGTTCTCTATTGAAATAATATGCAAATTCTTGTAGTTGTAACTTCTAGTTGCTGTGTCATATACAAATGAGAACTCAATACATTGAGAGCTATAATTAAATTTGGTATTGAAGTGAATATTTCAGAAAGATAAGTTTTCTACAAAATAAGTTAAATATAGCATTATAAAATATCAAAGAAACATAATGAACCAATATATCCTATATAGAGATGTATTTCTATTTCATGGCTTTGATTGTAAAATCAAAACAAAACTTATTTTTGGGAAATTATAATTGTTATTGCTACTCTTGTTGTTTGCATTTTTTTATCTTTTTCTTTTATAGTTGAAATGGCCACACCTATTGTGAATGGCTGATGATGGCAATGCTCTTTTTAAAAAAAAATATTTGTATTTTTAAATAAAATAGGATATATTTGTAAAAATCAGAATTCTAAAGTTAATTAAATATATAAATATTATTTTCAATTGTTTTCTTTAAATACTTGTATCTATACAAAACATACTTGCAAACAAGGTTGATTTACCCTTAAAGCAAGGGCTATGTTAACAGAATTTCTAAATTAGATTATTCTCATTTATATATCTCTTAAATAATATTCATTAAGGCTGTAGCCCTCAAGCACATGCGTATAAAATGCGATAGTAGGGACCTCTACAGGTCTTAAAACCACAAGCTTACTCATTGGAAGAAAAGTCATTGATTTTATGTAATATACTTATATATTTTGAAAACAAAGATATCTGATCTTTAAAAATATTTTATTTGTCACATCAAAAATTAAATTAAATTCTATAGATAATTAAAAATTAAATGTTCTATTAGTCAAAATTGAGAGTTAGAATTAGTTGCAGTAAAAGTAACAACATTAGCAACTCCAAGGTATATGTTCTTGCCAGAAAGATCTATTTGTAATGCTAATCACTATTGGTAATATCTGAAGTCTTGAATTATTTCACTAGAAAAACTCTTTAAGTTAATTACTTTACTACATTACTTCTTCATAATTTCTGTGTACCATCCATAAAAAATTCATCTCAATTGTGATCAAAGTTGCATAAAATTGTCAACTTGATTTAGGAATCAAAAGAATTCAATAAAATTTGTCATTCTAATTTTGAACTAAAAGCTATGAATATTTATGTAGAGAAAGTATTATTTGCTTAGAATAAAAATCTGTAGAGTTCTACAAAAATTATATCCATTTAAACTAGTAAGCATACTTGATTGTAGTTTGAAAAAATTAATTTAGAGAAGAGACTATTATTTTAAGTTTTGAAAGACCACAAGCAAGTTTACCACTACTAATATAAATTCGAAACAAACCTTAAATTTTTTTTAATGTAATAAAGGTACACCATGCGAGTATTGTGACTGGCAAATGCACACACACACACACACACACACACACACACACACACATATATATATATATATATTGTACTCTCACCAAACGATCAATTGATATTTAAAAATAATCTACTGGCTAAGCTCTGATCTTAATATATTAAGAAATAAGTACTAACAATATCTTAAGATAATTCCTACCATTAGACTAGCTCAAAATTTAATAATCAATAATATATGGTTTGATTAAATAAATAATTAATAATATACTAATAATAATCATGAGACATTTAGCTAAAGGTATAATGGTTGGTAAACATTGAGAACATCTCCCTAAAAACATAATCTCAATGGCATAAGAACACTATCTCCCTTTTTATTTAAATAATAATATAAATCTATAGCATTCTTAAGACTTTAAAATATATTAAATAATTTAAATATAATATTAATAAATTACAATTTTTATTATTAATAAAAAATATATCATCTCAGGTTCTTTAAAATAAATCAACAAATTGATTAAAAATCCTCTAGCCAAATATGATGAGGGATTTTGCATCATATTCACTACACCTCACAATAAGAATAACAATAAAAAATAATATTCCCTACACTTAATCTAAACATCACATGATCACTATTTCTTATGGTAGCACATTACTGTTATTAAAACAGGCAAAACTCTCCATACAGTAGTGGCACTCAGTGCCAACCAGAGCAATCAATTTTATTATCATAGTTTTGTAGTTAAGTAGAGATAAAAGATGGCTGCTGGATGGTTGCATTTGATCCTAAGATCTAGGTGCAGTGCTCTCAGATCCAAAGCTCCTCACTGACGAAGGCTACAAGCCAGAAACTAGTCTGGAGATATTGGATGAGTAGGCACTAGATAGCTATTTTATGCACAAGCCTTCTGACATCCATTGATTACTCTGGTTGGAACTGAGTGGCACTACTGTATGGAGAGTTTTACACTTAATCTAATTAATAATTTGTACTATATTTGCTATTTAATAATCAGATTAAAAATAATAATCCCATTTTTTTATTTCTCATGTGGCATGCTAAAAGTATGGTATAATCTGAATATTGTGGCAATAAGAAATATACTCAATTATATGGCAGTAATTAAAATAATTATGACTATAATATAATATTATAACAATGAGATATTCCAATATTATATTCTGAATAACAATTATTAATTAAATAAACTATTTTATCATTTATTATGTGCAAAATATGTTATATGTTCAATTTTTAATTCTGTGGATCAGGTCTTGTGGAAGTGAAAAGATCAAAAAATAACACTGACAAAGATTTTATAAAACAACAATAACAAATTTATTTAAATTCACAAACAAAATTTATACAATAAATTTACAGTTAAATATTACTAAAGCTAACAAATAGAATACTAAAATCTAAAAAATTATATACAAAACTATACATAAAAAATAATTAGATTACATACTATCAAAACAGAAAAATCACAAATATATAAGTCTTCACTCCGACTTATTTATTATAAGAAAAGATGCAAATTTTAATATTGACTTCTCAAAATTATGTTAGATTAATTATCAATTAAATAAATAAAATAGTATTATTTCTTTATTTTCATGAAATATAAAATATACAATATTTTAATTAGATAAAAATAGATTCTGGGATCGTTTTATATTCATAAATATAAATCAGTGAAATAGTGTTTTTTCATGTATTAAAATACTTTGCTTGGTACCTCTCTAAGTTTTATTATATGTTAACATGTTCAAACAAAAATATATAATTAAATAAAATAAATAAGCATTCATGATTACACTTCACATTCCTCATTCTGACGTTTCTTGTAAAAATCGAAAAATATCAAAATATTAGAAATAGTCATGATTCCTTTATCATTTTCATAACCTACATTAAATATTCATTATCATTTGTACTTCAACTTAATTCAAAACCTATATTACCATCTAATTAAAAAAAACAATTAATCATTTCAAATTCATTCATTATTCTACTGTCGGAATACTAAATTCCACGATGCATAACCAATGAAATTAAGAACGTAATATAATGTATAGGATATGAAGGAATAACTAGAGTAATGACTCAATAGTATAACGATAAATTCACTAATTCACATGGAAAGCAGTGTGAAATATTAGGTACGAGTCTAATACCCATAGAAAATAATGTTTTCACTCTTTTTTAACACTTACAGAACATCAAAATACAAATAACTAACAGTGTCCATGGAAATAAAATACAATAATACGGACTTTCTTAACTGTATCTGTACAATATCTATTTTCATATAATGTAGGCTAATCTTCCTATCTTCTTGACATACCCTAAAAATATATATATATATATATATATATCCAGGGTTTTATTTCCTACTCCCCTGTTCACTATCATATATCAATTCCATATAGATTTAAACAATCCACATCATAAAATAAACTGAACGATTATTCCCAATAATAAACAAAAGTAGCATTTTATATTCATCAAAACTATGAACATTTAAAGAAATGGTTTCAAACATTTAAGCTCTGACACAAATACAAATGACTTTGATAAAAAATATACTACTAATATTCATATATTTTTAAATAAATATAATATTGTTTTACTTCATAAAAGTTATAAAAATTGTAATCATTAATAAAGTCATAATAAACTCTACTACCAAAATTATATGCATATTTTTGTTTTATAGCTTATATTATTCAATAAAATTTGTATGGTTATTAATTCACACCTCCTTATTCAGCATAATATAAACATTTAAATTCCAAGCAATTTGAAAAATTATACCATATAATATTTAAAATAATTAAAATTACTTATGTGATTAAATAGTATTATAACCAAATTTAGATGTCTTCCATTCTACAATACATAGAAATGAAAAAATCATAAATTCCATTCATCCGATGCTCATTATAAAATATACTTTAAAAAAAATGTTTCCAAAGTTTTAAAATTATTAACCTATTTTAAAATTAAGATTATAGTAATCAAAATGTCTACTAGTTCAACTTATCTAATATAAAACATAAAATATGTTTTAATTTTAATGTTAATATTTTTAGAATTAATAAAAAATAATAATAAAATTCAAAGTTATGTATTTCTTCTCTTCTCATCTAAGTTTTTTATTGAAATTCTGCTGATAAGCATGGTTGCTAAGCAACAGACCTTGTTCATAGTTCTGCTCTCTCCCAACATTCTCCTCAGTGCATTAAAAAAAATAACTGTTGACTTTCAAATCTGGAAAAATCATAAAAAAATATTATCCATCCTGTTGTGAAAAGAGGTTTACAGTTTTTATATCTGTCACTTTCCTCCAAGACAATCATAATTTGTTTAATATCAAATAAAATACAAATTTAAGGTATGTTATCCATTCTGTCCTATGTATGTATGTATTTAGCTCCTTTGGTGATATATGCGTCATCCTCGGCAGCATTTATTGAGCTCACGATTTCAAAATAAAAGAGTCATATTATCATTTTTAACTTATATTCCAATAAAGCATAGTAAAATAGCAAATAAATGAATTCAGGTATTAATATTAAAAGTTATTTCTTAATAATATATTTACATTAATCATTTTCTTTTAAGAATATAGCAAATAAACAGCAGTCATTATATTTAAAATATTCTCACATCTTTTATATAGCAGTATTCAGCAATTATATATTCTATAATTTATCTTTAAAATTTTTTACTTCACAAGTCCAAATCAATACTTGTTTTAAAGACAAATATTATTTAAAACTGCAATTATTTGAAAATAATATAAATATTTTAGAAAAATGATATATGATAGCTCATCTCCAATGTCTTTTATAAGTTAAGAGCAATTTATACTTTTGCCTCCCTAAAGGTATCATGTTACTATAATGTCTCTTTAAAATTATTAAATTTATTAATTCGGATATTGTTATTATAGATATTATATTTTCAGAGAATAGCTGTCTACAACCTTGAAGTACCCTATACAAACAAATATTTAAATTCTTACATACCCTTGGTAAGAATATGCTTTCATAGACTCTTTGGCTTTTAAACACTAATTTTCCAATATATCCGAGTATAAGTTTCTGTTTCATACATTAATGTTGAATTTTAATCAAACTTCTGAACAATTTACTGATAGGAAATTTAAGTTGGTTCACTCAAACATACTGAAGAACTAAATATTATTTTTTTTTATTCTTTAGACTTTATAAAATAATAATATTTTAAAAATTTTAAAACAATTTACTATTAAGTTTCAATATATTACAAGCCAATTGTAATATAATTTTATACTGTTTAATAACAAGTACTTGTTGAAACAAAAATAATTATAATAAAAATGTTTAACCCTAATTTTCACATACTGTATTTATACCCATTTATTAAGAGATTTGATTGGATTAAATGGAGTCAGACAAATAAACTAATTTACATATTACCTAAATTAAGTAGTTTTAAAATTGAAATTAAATAAGGAGTCATCTTTTAAATAAAATGTATTATAAAATATTTGATTTATTAATTTATTTTATAACTTTATTCAACCAAACAAAAATATCTTAAAATAATACAATTTATTATTTTTACCAATTTATTAAATTATAAAAAAATATTTAATTTAATGTAGCAATTTTAGTCTACATTTATTAGATTAAAATATCTTTAAAAACTAAAATATTATTTTAAACTTATTTTATCAAGTTCAAATGTTTCCACTTTATTAGTGATTTTAGAAAGTAATTAAAAACTTTTTTTGAATTCATACAAGTAAAGTGTTCAGGTTTATTAAACTTTGGAAAAAGAAAGGAAAAACAAAATATTATGAATTTATAGTCATTTTTTTTCTAAAAAGTACATATTTAATAAATAATTATTCGTTGTTGTATAGTATCTTTATAATTAGCAGATAAACATATCTAAGGATCTAGTAATTTAGTTTTTTTTGTAAATAACAAAATTAGATTATTTAAAAACCAAAAATAAAGGTAAGTAAAAATTTTAATTAGGTTTTTATGAGTCTGTTCACATGTTCAGAAATTATAGTCTATAAAATAAGGTTTTCATTGTTTTTTTTCTTTATGCTTACAGTTCAACTGGAGGAAAGGAAGCAAACTTATGACTAGAAAAAATAAGAATCAACCAATGCTGTAAATTGCTTTTATTATTGAGCCTAAAGCACCATCTCACTTGTTGTATACAGAGATTGAAAATAACAAATTTATAAATAAATACCTAACATGAGTGGGTAATGTCCAACTTTTATAAGTGCTGACCACATTTGTTAACCAGAGATGGTTGATGATTGCTTAATGTGTAATAAATAAATAGTCTGCTGAAAGAATAATATTAAATTAAAAGAAGTAACTTCATAGCCAGTGATTTCTAAAAGATCAGACTTGCAAATAAATGCAGAATTAGTATAGCAAATATGTGTATTGTGGTAAAAACTGTATATAAATCAGAAACCCAGGTTGTACAAACGTTAATCACTGATTGTTAACCATGAAAGTGACTTATAAAACTAGAATTATGGCAAGTATTTAAATTGGTTTTGAATATATTTGGGCACATATACATCTACCCATATATTTACATATCAACATATTCAAGTATCAACAATTCTATAGGAAAGAAAAATGTTCATCCTTTGAACTGTAAGCGGCAGTGACTTTTAAATCATAGGTGAGAATACATTAAATAATTGTATTATTATTAGTGTTAGTAGTTGGTATTTAACATGATTTTAAATATTTTTTGTAGTTATGCATTCTAATTAATTATTGTTGGTATGTGTATAAAGAAAATGTTCTTTACTTTTAGGAATTTAAAGGGTAATATTTGTCATAATTTTGAATTGTTAATTTTATTACAATCTCCATCTTCTTATTCATAGCAGTCTGTCAAAATATTCCTAACATATTATATGCATGTGTATGAATAATTTATATATAACTACCTAACAGAAAAATTAAAAGTTAGCATTTATGGGGAAATATCGGTCTAGAAAGTAAGAATCATAATAAGAATTAAGTTATCACAAGATATTGGAATGCCATAGAAATAAAAAAAATAGGTGATGCTACATTAATTACAAATATTTCTTTACCACATCATTACTACTGATAAAGTTATAATAAAAATGCAATTAGGCTCAGTAAAAATTGTACATAGTTGTAAAAGAGATTAGTAGTGAAATTAGTTGTATTTTGGTATTCATAACTAAATAATGTATATGGAGTGGGTAACAAGCAAATACCCTTGACCCAACTGAAACAGAGCTGATATGATAATACAGCTATATGTGAACAATTAGAAGATAAACAGATCAGTACAATATGGATGCCCAACTGGGGTAGTGTATAGGGAGAGTTTAAGAGCTAATAAAACCCTCTGATGGCCAGTACAATATATTGTAATGATCATCCTATATATGTTTAAATTATTTACATTTATTTAATTGCTTAGGACATCATCTGACATTAAACATCAAGAAATAACCTGCACACACACATATATATATTTACGATGTAAGAATATTTCTTTAATATGATGAAAATGTTCACTACTGTGACTATTTACAAAACCTGGTTAGGTTACATAAAACGTAAGTTATTTCCTCTGAAATGGATTTGGAATAAATAGGCAGACCTGGAAGTATTACATATAAAAAAGTTAATCACTATTTAAAACAACAATGAAATACTAGTTAATTACAAATATTATAATTGTCAGACAAAATATTATAATTGTCAGACAAATATAATTTTCTTTTTTATTAATAATATTGTTTCTCCAATCTTTTTTTTCTCTTTTCTTTGTTTTTATTTTTAGTCACTTGAATGGTAGAAAAACAATTGTTATTTATGAAGTTTCCCTGATTTATTTTGTCTAATTTTATAACCATATTGGGCTATTTGATCATAAGTAACTGCCTCATTATTTATATAATTTTGTTTCTGGACATAGCATGATTATTGACATAAGATATGCATATTTGCTTCCAGCACTATGATGGACAAAAAAACCTTATCACAGAATACAAGTTTGCAATGCAGAATCTACACCACCAAATCTATCTCAGTTTAATCACAATGCAACTTATTGTTTAGAAAGTACATTGAGAAAAATGGCCAAAGAAATGTTAGTTTATGAGTTTTGTAGACTCCAACTTATGACACATTTCTTGCCTAGTAGAAAACCCAGTATTCTACAGAGAGAAAGTCCTGCTCCTTTGAGAGTCTTATTTGGAAAAAGTCTAAACCTTAGGTAAGTCCAATGTCAAGATAAAAACCTAATTTTGTTGTTTAAAATTATTACTTTAATTAAAAATAAAAATTAAAATTGGAATGAATAAAAGACAGATTGCCTTTACAGATAAACTAAAAGAAAGAAAATTCCACATGCAGATTTCAATTAGTAAAATCTTTCTAACTCCAATTAAAAATAGTGGAATTATGTTAAAAATGACTTTGTCACTTAAATTTAAGAAAGAATGTATGAGATTATTATCTTGTATGCTGATAAAAGGACAAAAGAAAATAGATGCACAAAGAAGTCTAAAAATTGATCACAAATATATAAAGGTCATAAAAAAATTCAGACAGTGCCTTTGTCTTTTCCTTAACTAGCAACTTCCATTAGGTCCAGGATAGAGAAAATATCCTATCCTGGACTATTCATATGCAGAACTAGGACTACCATTGCTCATATGCTGAGGTGAATTGTCATGCAGAGTGGAACTGATCCATTTACAGAAGCCTTTCATCATATAGGTCACTCAGAAAAACTGTTGAGTCTAGCCATTAGGATGGGCCAAGAACTTACAAAAATGTTGACAGTAAAATTAGTTGACTTCAATGGGCTCTTCAAAATGCATACTACAAAATTTACCAGTAATATTATTGATATCCTGATTGTGACCAATTAAGCATTTGCAAACCTTTCACAAATATAAGCTTACGATATAATCCCAATAGAGACATTAATTTTATTATTCAAGAGACTTTCATTTATGACCTAAAAATCTAAGTATAATATGAACTGTGTTAATTAATTGGTCAATGTTATCTGGATTAGTGTGTATATGCTTTCCAATTTTATTTAACAATTTGTCTCTAAATATTTAATTTGTTAGAATAAAATATTTATTTCTAATATCAACTTTTCATTGTGCATTATTAATGTTAGTTATTAGAATATGAATGCATAATTTACCTTTGCCAATAGTTATTAATTAAGTCCTGGAAATAATATTCTCAAAAAATATAGTTAAGAGGAATCACAATTTTGATGGTTTAACTTATTTTCTTTTTAATTTACAATGTCTCAATGTAACAGATTTCCACAGATACTTGTATGAATCCTCATGCCCATGTTAACATAAATAAAAAAGCTATTCTCTCAACAGCGTATGCCACAATAATTAGTAAATTAGTTAATAAGAACATATAGCTATGTTTTGGAAATATGAAGAAGATATTTTCCATCTTCATAGCTTGATTAATTTGCACATTCTAGAGTGAAATTGAAGGCCTATATATATATATATATATATTGTGCCTTATGCCTCAGTTAAAACAGCAAGATTCACAAATAGCAAAAGAAATTCAAATTTCATGTTAGTAATATTCTAAGTATCATTTAAAAACTAAAATTATAGTATTAACACTTAAAACTAGCTTATATAATATTAGTAATGCATTAAGTAATATTTACAGTCTATATCAATAGTCTGTTATTGTAAACACATCTAAATCTTAATAATTATCCATTAAACTTATGAAGTTAGTTAGTGTAAATATATAGGTACTTTAGTATTTTTCTTGCTACGATGTATTACTCTTAACATCTTTCCAGCCGATAAGATTTGATGGAAGATTAGATGAATGATGTAATGACAACTAAGACACTAACATGACTAATTTATGGGAATGGTAAACCTATCTATGTAAGGATTTGTGAGAGTTCAAAAGATGAGAGACTTATGTAATTTTTTGTCATTTCTCTGTCTTCTGTGCTATTGCCTCATCCGCATCAGCACAGTGGTATTTTTGCATGACAATTTGTTTTGCTGTTTTTATTTTCCGTTTATTTACAAAATATTTGATTGAAAATTGGTTTCATTTTCTTTGGAGATAATATATAGTGAAGCTTCTTTTTCTAATACTAATAGACTATTGTCATAATGTCTTTACAATACATTTGTATTAGAAAAAGTAATTTATAATAATTAGTTCTTGAAGAAATGTCTAGTTATGTGAAATGTTGGAGTGAATTATTATTTAGATTTCTAAACAATTTCCAATTCTAAAAGATATTTTCTACCTTCATGTCTTTTTTAATTTTTAAAACATACTCACACAATTAAATATTAAATAAAAATGTTTATTTTCTAAAAAGTTATAAGTTATTTGATTAGTAAAAATGTTTACTGCAGTTAATCAATGTTTGGGTATATAGTCAATAGCCTGTCAAAATTATTTTTTTACTTCAATTGTAAATATATTTCTATCTATTCTGCTCTACATTTCTTGTCCACAAATAGACTTTTATAGTTTTCCCTAAGTTAAAATAGTTACCATATCCCTTATTTACAAAAAATACTCTCTCTGTCTAAAAAAAGGACATCTAAATAATTTTGTATTAATCTAGTGTAAAAATTAAAATTTAAAATACCCAGGCAAAAAATTTTCATATTATTATTTATTACTATTTTAGTGAAAAGATAAAATATATTTCATAACAATTAAAACATAAATAAATGATTTAAAAATAAAAGCAGTTGAAATGGTGGTTATCAATTTTCTTTAAGTATATTATAAATTGTTAAACAATATTTAAAAGCAGATAAATTATACTTTATTATGCATTTTATTAATGTAAGAATCCATCGCTAATCTCTTAGTATTATATAAACTGGAATAATATAATGCAGGTACTTTTCTTTCGTTTACACATATCTATCTATCTATCTATCTATCTAACTATCTATCTATCTATCTATCTATCTATCTATCTATCTATCTATCTATCTATCTATCTATCTATCTATCTATCTATCTATCTATCTATCTATCTATCTGTCTGTCTGTCTGTCTGTCTGTCTGTCTGTCCGTCCGTCCCTCCCTCCCTCCCTCCATCCATCCATCCATCCATCCATCCATCTATCTATCTATCTATCTATCTATCTATCTATCTATCTATCTATCTATCTATCTATCTATCTATCTATCTATCTATAAAAAAAGAGAGAATAAAAAAGAAATAACTAATAAACAAAAAATTATTGCTTTTGATATTAACTTAAATACTTAGACTACTAACTATTTTCTTACAAAATTAATGTCAACAATAATGTTTGTCATCTCTATTGCATAAACAAAAAAAAAACTTATTAGAACACTTCTGTTGTTTTTTTTGTACTTCACTGCAACTTACTGAATGTTAATATATTCTTTGCTTTGAATAATCCTAATAAATAGCACAAATGTTTTGTTTGTTCCATTAAACTCACAATGTTTATAATCTTCCCAATTTATCTTTTGATGTCGTACTTTTTGTTTAATATAATAATCCAAAAATACCTCCTCTTTTTCTAAATATTTTAGTCAAAATTACTAATATTCAATAAGATGTTTATACAACTCTTTGGAGTTTGATATTTTTTCTATGAGTTGTTTCATGTTCTATCTCCTTTTAGAATGTGATAATCTATTTTGATTTTTCCGAAAATTAATGGAAATATAAGTGCACATAATTTGATTTTTTGTCATATTTTCTTTCTTTTTTCAATACAATGCTAATAGATATGTTTATAGACATTTTTAATTGCTTGTTTATGCATCAAAATTATTTTTAAAAAATTTTTAAAGACAAAAAAAAAGAATTGAAAATGATTTTGAAAATTTTTTTAGTATCTTAAAGATGTTCAAATTTTATTATTATTAAAACAGAAATATTACCTAATGATTATAGGTTAATTTTTAACAAAAAATATTTTTAGTAAGATTTAACACATCACATCTCATCTTCACTGCTTATTCTTCTTTCTGAAAGTCTCCAATAAAAAGGTTCAATTTTAATATATCATTGGAAAGATTCGAAAAGGACCTTCCATTCTATACATCATTTATAGGGATAGCACAAAATGTTGATGAAATTTATTTTATTCGAAAAATGTTTCTATTTCAAAATTTAGTACTTCTTCATGGGTTCCAATGAAAGAAAGAGTTATAATTTTTGGGAAAAAATCAAATACTTTTGAAAAAAAAAATGGAATTAATTAAACATGTTTACATTTATTACAATAAAAAAGTTTGTTTATTATATTTTTTAATTTTAAAATAATTGTATAACCATTTAAAATGCAGTATATATATATATATATAATTCATATAAATAATTGGTAGTTTTCTATTCTATCATGTCAGCCACTTGATGGCACTATTTATATGCAGAAGCACATAAATATGCCTTTTACACAGCCACCACCTTCTAGGCCTATATATCTATGCAAAAGCACATTAATAGGCATTAATTTATATACTATGAGGCACAAAAAAGATGTAGTTTAGCAGTAACCAGCCTGCTTTAGTGTTATGCACATTATACCAATGCTCACAGTTCAATGTTTGCTACAGTATCGTGTGATGAAGTCTGGGCTTCAGCCTGCCACAACTCTTCAAATATGCATGTCAAATGAATTCATTTACAATTCATCTGACCTACTATTACATACTAACAATTGTCCACCTGTTTCCACACTTTCCTACTCAACATGGAACCTTCCAAAATTTTGGAAAGGGTAGGTCCAAGCAAAATTTTGACAAGCTCATGTAAAAAGTCATATTTTTGTGAGAACACATTCACTACAAATTAAATGGCTGACAGATTAAAAATTAGGCCAATTGTCATCCACAGAAGCTGACATGCATGAGAAATTAATTAATTCTATTGTAACAGAATTTTTGCAGTATGGTAGGTCAATTGATAAAATTTTACTTTGTGTGGATAAGAAAAGGCATACCATCAGGCCTACATTGCATTACTAGAAAGAAACTTTTTGGGGCCACTTGGAGTTCAAACAGGTTTGAAAATTTTGGTAATGTAAAATTGTTGTCAACTAAATGTACAGAAATTGATGAAGGAAATCAATGAATTATGTTAAGCCTTCAGACAAAAAGGGATGTATGACTGTAAAAATTCTGGTAGTTCTATCCAGAGACCCAAAGGAATTTTCTAAAGAATATATTTATTAATTCAAACAACAAAACAGTAAAACAAAAAAAAAGATCAAGTTGGAAATTATTAATCATCCTTAATAGATGTGCCTTTAATATTTATGTACATCTTATCCTTCAAAGATAGCTATTGTAAGAAATTAATAAATAATTATTTTTTTTCCTTCAAAAATGACTGAAAAAGTAAAAAACAAAACAGTTCGGTAATTAAAGCATTATCAGCATAATTTTTTAGCTGCCACAATGTAAAGTTTGCAGGAAGGAAGTGAGGGAGGATGATTTGGCCACACAGAGAATTCTACAATAATAGAATATTTGCAATAATATATGTTTCCATAAAATTGTTTCAGTAAAAGTTATTAAGGAAATAAATGAATTACATTAACCCATATGATCTTATTCTTTTAGAAAGAACTCTTATTTTTTAGAAAGAACATGGTGGGCCCAGTAACATTATATTTATGTATTTTTGCTTAGTATCAATACCATCAAGTGGCTGACATGATAGAATAGAAAACTAAATATCATTAAAATAAAAGTTAATTTCTATTTATAATACTTGTGTACATAAGTACACACATTATATATTGTAATATTACAATTTTGATTTCAGCTTGAATTATTTTGTCTTACAAACACATAGTTACAAAAACCTAGTAATATACTCTGATAGATTTATAAATTTGTAGATTGTCATGTCTATATGTATGAATATTAGGTATAATATACTTGTAATTTAAGCACATCAATTAAAAAATTTATGGAAAAAGATCTATGGAGTTAATCATATTAAAAATATTTAATAAATTTTGTAAAATTCTCATTAGTAAAATGACATCTCATTCAATGTAAGAGAGAAAAATTAGTTACACTGCTTGCATATGAATGGCATAGGTTTAAAAACACATATTTAAATTTTATTTTAGATTTTCTTTCTAGAAAAAAATATCTTTTTTTTGTAGTAAAATGAATAACAAATCTATGTACATTATTATAAATTATAAATCAGTAAAACTGAGAGTTGGAGAATAAATTTCAAATATAATTTATGAATGTTCTTTCTTGTAATCTTGATGAATGTAAATTCAAAAAACTACTTATATATTATATAATCAGTTGTAAAATAATCATATAATATAAAAATATTTATGACACCACATGTTTTTTTATAAATAAATACTTAGGTCTTGATAAATATGGTTTTTGAAAATCATCTTGATATAAAAACAGATTTGATTACATGTTAGGTGCTAAAGATATGATGTAAAAACATGGGATATAAAAGGTCTGAAAAGAAAAATAATGGTAGTATAAGTCTTCAATCAAGAAGCAAGCAAAGAAGATTAATTTATTGATGATAGGAGAAAATGTATATAGAAAAATAGATGGTGCAAAAAATTACTTAATGAAATAGGCTTTGCAAAAAAGTTTCAGATAGTTATACCTTGCTGACAATGATAAAGTATTTTTCACTTCTTTATCCAACTCAGAAATTATAATGGCACTAGTTAGAAAATGACAACTTAATATGATTGTTTATAAAACAGAATACACATTGGTCAAAAGATCTGAAATTATACAATTAAAACCAGACAAATATTGCATAAAAAGTTGTCACCTGTTTTAAAGAAGAAAATCATGCCTTAAGTAAAAAAGTGCATTCTCTCACAAGACCTACCATATAACTCTAGAAGATTTCATCTAGATTGTTTACTGTCACTGATAAACTAAAGATTAATCACAATCAGACAACAATGATCGACTATCAATAAAGTTGTGTGCATTTACAGTAAACATTATATCTAAAAAGAAAAACAACTATGGCTTAAAATTTTAAAAAAGCTTATTATGATAAGATCTGATTTTCATATTCAACAATAAAGCCTTAAATTTTAATATTTATAAATTTATCTACTTTTAATATTTTGTATTGCACTTATATTTTACATAGTAACAGTTGAAAAAGTATAAGCAATGATTTTATATTTTATTTATTTATTATAAATAAATTGTTAATTAATATAGCGTCTGTTTCCTTTTCAATCTCATACCAAAATATTCTCATTATTTCTCATAAATCATGCATTTCCCTGAAGGACATGCATGGATAGTGTTAGTAATTTAAAAGGGTAATGATCAGGGGTATTATGATTTTGAAGAAGTTTTACCTGAAGTTTAATTGAGTGTAGACATATAAATTAAAAAATTCTTTTAGAATAATTATAATTAAGCTTCAATGCTAGATTATTTTATTATCATCATCCTCATCTTCATCATTATCATATTATTAGGTGTATATATATATATATATATATATATATATGATTTTGTTAACTATTTATAATTATATATATATATATATATGACATATTTTGTGGGTTCATCCGTGTTAAAAAATTTTAAATATTGATATTCCGATGTTTTGACGGTCATGCAAGTCATCCACTGGGTGATAAAAGGTAGAAAGATGGTTGTAGAGGTTCTACAATCACTGATTTGAATAAACATTAAAGTTCCACCAATAGTAAAAATGTTAAATTTAAGAATGTTTTTTTAAAAAAAATCTTTCCAACTAGAAGGAAGTTTGCATGTATCATCTCATTTATTGATACAACCTGGCCTTTTAAGTATCTCAATGGCTTCTCTAATTTTGCACTGGTAGAGATTATCACATCTTGATATGATCCTGGTACTAGAAAAATCAATTTTATGACCTGAATCTATAGTATGGAATGAGACTGCTGATGATGATGAGTGTTGTTTAACTGCATTAGCATGCTCATCCCTCCTAACACTGATGTGATGATTACTCATACCTATGTAAAAAGTTTTTCCATTTTTACATAAGATTTGATAAACACCATGAGATTCAAGAGGGATTGAATCCTTAGGCTTGGTTATTATATTGCTGATCTTTTGATAAGTAGAAAATGATGTATTCATATTTATAGCATTTTAATATACGTCCAACATGGTCTGTAGTTCCTTTTACGTATGAAACAGAAATCCTAATAGCTGATTTAACATCTTTTTGTTTCCTATTTTGTCCATTTTGGGCTTGTATTACATATGAGGTGTTCTTAAAAATATTGAAGAACATAAGCTTTAAATAGGCATGAAAAGAAAAACAATAATAATGTAATACTTGAATTGAAATGAAGCAAGCAGAGTAGATAATTTGATGAAGAGAAAAGAAAATACAGGTATAAAAGAAGCTACTATAAAAAAAAAACTGTTTAAAACAGTCCCTCAGTATAGTTTGAGATAGTTGTACTTTGCAGACTATTGGAAAATAATTTTTAATAGTTTTCCACCTTAGCAATTATGATAACATTATCTACCAGATGACAACTTAATATGACTGGTTAGAAAACAGAAGACATGCTGGACAAAAATTCTGGATTTTTCTATTGCATACATACATAAAGTGAAGCTGCATATAATATAATGCTAATTGACATAAAGAAAAAATAATGACAGAAGCAAATAAGTGAATTATGCTTTAAAGGTTATCCATATCTTTAATACTCTTCTAGAGGGTTTTCCATGATTATCAATAATGATTTTCTCATATATGATAAATTGATGGAAACTGCAGAAACCCATAGTTTAAAATATATATATATATATATAAAATTAAATTTTACTGTAATAAAATATATATATATATATATATATATATATATATATAGCAATATTACAGTAAAATTTAATTTTTATAGTTAACCAGAAGACTTTAGGTTGTAATATTTATGATTATTTTTTTCTTATATTTTATATTAAACTTATTAGATTTATCAGTTAACAATTGCCGAAGTAAAAGCAACAAATTCATATTGTATTTATTTATTGTAAATAAATTATTAATTTTATTTCATTAACTAATTTAATTTACATTTTTGCATTTCAATCTCATTTCAAACATATGCCATTAATATCTACTAATCCTGAGATTATACAATCTACTGGTAAACATGAACGGATAATAATAGTAATTTAAAGTGATGATGATCAGCAAAATTAAGATATTGAAAGTAATCTTCCTGTTTAGAAAGATTGGTGCTTAAAGATTTTCATCATCACATTAGCGGTTCATATTATCCATATAAACCATTATACAATTACAAATATTCAGTAACGCCCTCTGTTTAAAAGTCTATATCTCAATAATAGTGAACTTCAAAAACATACCACTTTGAAGTTATATGCTAAAGGATGTTAAATATTGAAATACAAACTAGCTCAAGAGCATGAAATTTTAAATAAGCAAACGATCTTAAATTTTGCTAATAAACTTAACAAGTTTACAAACTTTTTTAAAGACAAACTAAACATTAGATTTTAATCTTTAAACAACCAACCCAAACTATAAATGAAAATAAGGTTACCGTTAACACTAACTGAAATAATCACACAAGTATCTAAAACATTATACAATTACAAATTTTCAGTAACGCCCTCTATTTAAAAGTCTATATCTCAATAATAGCGAACTTCAAAATGATACCATATCCTTTGTAATTGTATAATGGTTTAGATACTTGTATGATTATTTCAGTTAGTGTTAACAGTAACTTTTGAATCTTGTATTTCCTAAACTAACCATTCTTATGTGATGGTCCTTTCACTTGTTTTGACACTCCAATCTTGTGGCATTTTATTAATCTGCTTTAACCTTTATCTACTTCTGTGATACAAAGTCTTTTTAAGAGTCTTTTCATATTTTTTATCATTTGTTTTTTTATCTATCTGTATTGGACTATACTTACTATTAATTATCCACCTTTGGGTCATTGCTTGATACTTTTCTACGCACCTTTCTTATCCAATAGTTTTCCATTTTTTATTACTGACATAGATACCGCTGTGTGTAGTGTCCTTGCAAACTTTTTTAATTTTATTTTTCCACAGTCTTTGAGCATTACTTAGCCATCTGGTCAAGGTTTCATTAATACAACATAATTTTATAATTAGCTTTTCTTTTATGTAGATTCCAGTATTATAATAAAATAAATTCTGAAAATAAGCGACAAGCTTTGAATGTTGCCATTCTTTGTATGTCATAGTTTTTTATTATGAACCAGAGTTCCCCCTTCCTGTCCTCTCATACTTTTCTTTTTATATTTCTTTACTGTGTTTTTTTTTATCTAATGCTTCTTTCTGGCTATTATACGTTCACCTTTCATTTTTTCTACCACTATACTCTCTTTTATAAATATGTCACCTTTTGTAATTATATCTATATTCTTCCTTAATCTCACTAACACTTTCTTTATCTATTTTTACCTCTTGCTTTACTTCTTCAATATATTTTTTAGGATTTTAATCCATTGCTTATATTGCATTTTGTATCTGATCTGCTCTAACTTTCATATCATGCTTCATTTTTTCTCCTTTTGATTCATTTCTTCTATCATTTTCATGATATAAAGTTGACTTTTCTTTATTATCCAGTATAATACTTACTTACAGGTGGGATTGTTGCTTGGAGTCTTTATTTAGATGTCCATAAATATACTGTTGTATGATATCAAAGAAAATTATATCTATATAGGATATCTTAAATTCAAAGTGATAATATAAAGATCAGATTTTATAAACAGATAATAATACGATTCACTTTTGATTGGGTGTTTTTGGTTTTTTGTTCATATGCATATATAGATATGTAAGCTCATACTCGAATAAAGATGAGTACTTCAAGCAACATAGGTAAAGGGGTGGACCCATTACAATATATATATATATATATATTGTAATGGGTCCACCTCTTTACCTATATATATATATATATATATATATATATATTGTAATGGGTCCACCTCTTTACCTATCTTGCTTGAAGTACTCATCTTTATTCGAGTATGAGCTTACATATCTATATATGCATATGAACAAAAAACTAAAAACACCCAATCAAAAGCGAATCGTATTATTATCTGTTAGCAAGAAATTCAATAATAAACTAAGTGTAAAATATAAAAAATGACATCTGTATTACAATAGTTTTCGAACAAGAACCAATACTTGGCAAATTATACACATATGATAAAAAGTAATTTTCAACTATACTATTTCTTTGAATATTTTTTACTGCATACACATGTCCAGCAGTCACAAACATATCACTACAAAACTTTTATAAAAGAAAATAGATAATATATGATAGAAACAATTTATCTACCATATACAATTTTTAAAAAAAATAATTACTATTAGGGACCAGCATTTTGCAATGTTATTATAATCATTTCACTAATTCTTTAAATAAGAATGAGTTTCAGATGTAATAATCTGAATTGATGGATTGACATCCATCCTTTTTTATCAATATTTCCTTAAAAACACAAGTGCAGTGCACACAATGTGAAACTTATTAGATAAAACATTAACCTATCTTATCTATGCAGCAAGAATAAACTATATCCATAATTTATACCTTTACTGCTTCAACATATTATTTAAATATTAAATAAAGTGAAATAATTGATTTAACTAACATAAATGTTTAATAGCATGGCCAGAGATTATAAAAATATGCTTTTATTGATGATTATAAATTTATTACTTTTCAAATTATTGCTGATTGAATGATGGCTTGCTAAAGAAAACAACATAATAATGTCTCACCAGTACATGCTCATAAAAAGATTCAATAAATAAATATTTACTAATATATTTTTACTAGCTCAGAGATAAATAATGATCAATGAGAAATTTCTTTATTGTCCAAACCTCTTATTACATTGTAATTATTTAATTGTCAGTCCTTTAGATATTGGTTTATTTTGCAGTGTTTACAATAAACCATGTCTATGGAGATAGCAGTTTTAAATCACTATTTCAAATTTATTTAGGATGCATAGATATCAATTAAGTATTAATTTAGCAGCTGGTTCCTCTTGGAATGTTGGACATCAGATTCATTAATATGTTATTTCATACAGAACACACATTGCTTTTCTACTCTTATATCATAGATCTGGCAAAAGAACCAAATAATAATAATAATAATAATAATAATAATAATAATAATAATAATAATAATAATAATAATAATAATAATAATAATAATAATAATAATAATAATAATAATAATAATAATAATAATAATAATAATAATAATAATAATAATAATAATAATAATAATAATAATAATAATAATAATAATAATAATAATAATAATAATAATAATAATAATAATAATAATAATAATAATAATAATAATAATAATAATAATAATAATAATAATAATAATAATAATAATAATAATAATAATAATAATAATAATAATAATAATAATAATAATAATAATAATAATATGCTTCTTTATCACAGCATATGAGAAATATTAAAAGCAGAATAGAATCATGGAAGCAGACAAAAATTAAAAAAATAGTCAAAGAATGTAATTTCCATCATTATTGATATTGTTTGGAGCTATCTTATCCATAAAATTTGGATTCATCATTTTTCTTTTGGAATCTTAGTTCTATTGACTATAAATAATTCCAGAGAATATGATATGTCTTATTTATCTAATACCATGTTTGCAAGCTTCAAAGTAATAGCTCTTTTAATTAAATTATGTCAATTATTTATCTCCTTTTATTAATCTATCAATCTGTTTAGAAGCACTTTAATTATTTTTCCCTAGAATGTCATTTCCACTTTTAATTCCACTTTTAATTACTGTTAAAAGTAATCACTTTTTTTTAATCTACTTTTTCAAACCTACGTTAGAATTAATTAGCTTTTAAAACTTTTTAGAAAAAATACTTGTTTTTAACTTGATTTAGCAAAATAACTTTTTAATTAATTATGCCATATACATTCAGCTGTGCATTTAAAATATATATCTAATTTTTATTAATTAAAATTTTTTAAAACTTTTAAATTCAAGATTTCTTAAATGACTTTCAACATTATTAGCAATCACACTATCCCATAATGAATATCTATATAAAAGAGCCAAAAACAATTTTTAAGCAAAATCCATATTTCCGGATCATGGAAACCAACATGCCCACACATTTGAACCCACTCTACTAACAATTATATGCTTGGAAAGATGTAACACAAAGTGTAAAGAAAGACTGTCATATTGCAAATAACACCATTGCCACCAACAAAAACGAATCCTGTTTCCCCTCTCTAACATGTGGCCCATGTAAACCAACTCATATATAATTTAAATACCATATATCACACTTCTTGTTTATACTTCACAGATGCATCACTATGATTATGATATCACTTATAAGATATTAAAATTATGCTTAGTGGACTGCATTCAATGCATAAATATCCCAACTTGAGGCAGTTCATCTATCTCATTTCCCAGTAAACATGTTTTCAAGCTTTTTTTTAACTAGCACCTCCAAATGCTTATATCTAAATATCAAATATTTTGTAATATATATGTTATCTGATATTTGAAGAATTTAAAGTATAATCAAGCAGTTTTTATTTTTTTTGCTTTTATCTTATAAGGCAAAGTATACAAATATTACACGATACATAAACGCATATAATCACTAATCTATGTATCTTAACATAAAAATTTACTTCATCTGAGAATCTGTTTTCATCTACGAAAAACCTATAATAATCATTATGGATGTCTTATTATTACTTGTTGTCTATGGAGAAAGTGCACAGATGTCCATTATTTATTTTTAACCCACGCATTTTATTTATGTCAATCTTTCTACTGTAAAAGATTTATGGATATGGATATCCGAAATGAATATTTAGAAATACCAAATTTTATCTCGTTTATTGATACTTCAATTTTATGCATTGGCAACAATCCTTGAGTAATCCTCCTTCCACTGAACTGATTATTGCAATAAATGTCTTGTTTTTATCTTTTCAAATAATATTCCTTTTATATTATTTATGCTCCACAAAAATAAATGAACGGTAAAAAAGCGAATTTATTATTACTTGAATGCTTTTATTTTTTGCCTAAATAAGCACAATAGTAAAAAAAAAACATTATTTATTATAAATAACATATTGAAATCAGAAAAATTTTTCATGCATATAATATTTGTGCAAATCTTGTTTCATATAGATAATTAACATTTTAAGCTTAAATGGTGAGAACTGTAGTGTGTTTAATATATTTTAATGAATGTTTTGAATTTTAGTAGAAATTACTGCAACATCAAAAGGTTTTGGGAAGTTAAATTATTATAAAAACTTATAATATATATATATATTAAAACAAATATTTTATACAGGTAATAGATGTACATACATATTTTAGATGTGTTTTGGGGTATAATTGATTGCTTTTAAATTCAGCGTTATACTTATATTTTCGCAGTATCACACTTATTGTATTTACCAAGGGAAAAAAATTATTTAAACCAATATTATTTATACATTGGCGTGGTGTCAAGCAGAGCTTAACATTATTTCATATACTTAAATCTAAAAATATAAATTGATGCAAATTTATAAATAATTTGATTTTAGCATTCTTTAATTTTTGGCTACAGTTTTTTTTGTTAAATAGTTATCACATCAGTTTCTAGTATGGATTTCATTTATTTCTCTTATATATATATATATATATATATATATATATCAAACGTCATATGAAAGTAACAATAAATGAAGGAAGTGACAAATTTTATATAGCACTTTATTTAACACGTTTTATCTAAGCTATTTAAAGCCTTATTTTGTAAATAATTTTATAGTTGGGAAAATATATAAATGTAACATAGATAGATTTTTAAAAAAATAATATAATTCCATATTTAAATAAATATTATTGTATTAGATAAATATTATTTTATAGTCCCTAGTACTAGAAAAAAGTTGAAGCTGTGTGAATGTTTCCTCACTTTTTACCAAATTGATTAATTTTATTGTGTTAGAATGTAACAGATACTGACAATTGTTTTAATCTTTCATCATTTTATTATTATTATTATTATTATTATTATTATTATTATTATTATTATTATTATTATTATTATTATTATTATTATTATTATTATTATTATTATTATTATTATTATTATTATTATTATTATTATTATTATTATTATTATTATTATTATTATTATTATTATTATTATTATTATTATTATTATTATTATTATTATTATTATTATTATTATTATTATTATTATTATTATTATTATTATTATTATTATTATTATGGTAAAAGGTATGCTGTATTAAAACTAGACACACCTTAGTTAAATTTCTCCATAAATTTATCATTCATTTATTATATTATCTGATCACTACAGAGCAGTAATCATCTTACATATTAAAGAAAGCAAATATATTGCCTTTATATACTATTCTTGCAGATTTGAATAAAGTTTTCAAAGCATTTCTTGATATTTGTATTGTTGGTTGTGAGATTACCTTAACCTGAGGTTAAAAACGTATCTAAATTTATCTTCAACAAATATTTCTGCAATAATGATGTTTTGCAAAACATTTGTTATACAAATTTGTAGAAAATATTTGTTTAAAAATTATTATTGAAATACCAAAAAAAAAACACATTTACTGAAGAATATAATTGCAAAAAATATCACTTTGTTATATTCCATCAATTATAGAAATAATGAGAGAAAAATTGATAGAATGATATAATTGATTATGATGGTAATCAATTAATTAAGCAAATATAACAAAAACTATAAATACAGTTTATTGTAGTGTGATAGTTAATAATATACAAACTATGATTAAGGATTTGAAATAATTTTAACATTTCAATGCGTGATAATGAATATATATATATAACATGAGTTTTAGAAACAAAGAAAACATATTTATATACTTAAAAAGTCATCACATACTTTTAAAATAATGGTAATATGTTAATTTCCATTAATCACGCCCATCTTACAGTTCATGGCCATTTTTCATTAACTTAAGAATTTTCATAATTTGTAATCAAATTCAATTCCATATTACCTTTTAAAACCCTTAGAAAACAGGGATTAATTTTATTGGTCAATTTCATAAAAGTTTAATTAAATGCTATTCCTCCATTATGTTTAGAGTATGCTTTTATTCAAGCAAATGTAACCTTCATTAAATAGAACTATTTTAATTTATTTTCTATAAATCAAATTATTTCATATTGAAATTGGTTAAATATAAGGAAAAATTTAAAATAATGTTAATACCTGAAAAAATATAAGAAAAAAACATTTGAAACAGAACTTTCAGCTCAACAAAATAAATATATTTTAAGCAATTATTTTGTGACATCGCTAGTGATTTTTTTTGTCTTAGAAATTACGCTTTTTGATTATTCATTTTTGTGGTTTTTTAAGTCTAAAATTCAATATTTTAAATAAAACTCTAAATCTAGATACATTATTAGTCAATATAGTGTAAAAAGTAATAAAAATACTTATATATTTATGAAAAATAATTGCATGATTTAAGAACATCGAATGTCATTGTCACTTGTTTTGAATAGTGGTCAAAAGCCATTCGCTTTGACTTCATTATTTTTCTTCTAAAATTAAACATTTTTCAAATCAAAGTTTATATTTAAGTAATGTAAAAACTTAATTATCAATGTAAAAATTATGAGGAATATATATTCAAAATCTATTGGAAAGCATCAAACATTTATGAAACATTTTGGGTTTGAATTCTGACTTTGACAGTTAATAAGGCATAGTGAACAATGGCAGCAACCTCACAACCTCCTTATAAGGGGATAAAGGCTTTACAGCCATGAAATATTTATTTTTGTTCAAAAAATACCAAATGTGGAATTTTTAGAATGAAATACATGATTTATATAAGAAGAGAGAAAGAAAAACAGGTGGTGGTATAAGAGTAATGTCAAAGAAATGTTTAAATACTGTTAAATGTCAAAAGCATTTGTAGTTTGAAATAGGATTAGGAAGACAAGAATGGATGGTGGCTATAGTGGATATAGCTACTGGAGATAGTCAAACTATAATGGAATGGAGCAGTAGCATATATGAATACCTAGTTAAGAATATACAGAGTTTCAAAGAAAAGGAAAACAGAATAATAGTTGTAGGGGATATGAATGGGCATATTGAGGAAGTTGATGATGTAGTTAATGAGAATAGACAGATTTTGAAAATGTTTTGTCAGAGAATGAATCTGAGCATTGGAAATTTATCACATATTTATGAGGGACAATATACATGGCCTAGAAATAATATTTCCACAAAATAGAGCATGAATAGTACAGAAATAGGGAAAGAATAAAATACTAATAATTAAAGTGCTTGATAATGAAAAGAGTGTGTAATAGTGATCATAAATTATTTATATTAGAAATGGTTAGTAATGTGATGGAAAATGGAAATGAAAGTAGAAATGATAGTGAAAGATGGGGATGGAGAGTGAATGATAAAAGTAAGTTAGAAGTGTTTAAAATAAAAAGTTTAAGAAACAATGGAAGATTTGGTTGGGGATGAATATAAGGACTGTTGTGGTAAAATAGAGAAAGTGGCAAATAGGATTTTAGATGAGATTATTCAGAAGAATAAAAGCAATAAAAACAAGAGAGTTATTAAAAATGTAAAAGAGTGGGAAAAGGCATGGAAAGAATGTAAAGGTGTTATTACGAACAAAGAAAATGAAAAAGATGTTAATGTTAAATGGTAAAAGTCCTTAGGAAAAAGAAGTCGGCTAAAATAAATTAATATAGAGAAAGAATGAAATTTTATTTTAAATTGTTTGAGGATATTAATAAGATTGGAAGGGACAGGAGTAAAAAGTTTGAAAATACATTATAAGAATGAATGTAGGCATGAGGGAGGTAGTGTTACTAGAAGATGAGGAAGTAGAGAGTATCTCTAGAAAATAATTATAAATTATATTAAATAAGTATGTAATGGGTATAGAAAAGATGATAGATGTCAAGAATAGAGTGATGGCAAACATTAAAGCATATAGTAACATGAATATTAGGTTTACAGAATAAGAACTGAACGAGGCAGGGATGACATTAATAAGTGGAGAGCAAGAGTTTAGATGGATGGCAGCAGAGATGGTAATGAGTTTAGGATTGTAAGGCAAAAGTAAAATTGTTATCAATTTTTAATAAGATGGAGCAGAAGAGAGTTTTTCCAGGGAGTTTGTGTAATACAAACGTAAGGGTACTATTTAAAGGAAAATGAAAAAAATTATAGAATGTTAAACAATTATGACCGATTGTGATAATATCAGTTTTATATAAAGTATATGGATTTTGTAAATATAGAGAAGGCTATGACAAAGTAAATAAAATAGATTATGGCCAGTTTACTAACGTTGGGAATGTTTAGAGCTTTAGTGGATATTATTATGAAATTATATGAAAGGTAATTTTTATACCTATCAAACAGAGAATATAGAATCTGTTAAACTTAAAAATAGGCTGGCACTAAGATAGGGTTACCCCATGGCATGTCTTTTGCTTTTGTTCTATTTGAGAGAAATGAAGAGATCAATATAAAGACTAGGAAGAGAGATAGAGATACCAATATAAAGACTAGGAAGAGAGATAGAGATACCATTAATATGTGGCAAGGAAGTATATACATTATCAGGTCTTTTATTTGAAGATAATGTCTTTTTGTGCACAGAAAGAAGGGAAGATATGGAAGTTATGCTGAGGGCATGCACAAGGGTTGGTAAAAAAAATGGAGATTAAGTTTAAAGAAGAAAAATCTAAAGTATTGATGATTAATACTGACAAAAGAGAAGACAAATAATTTTATTGTGTGATATAAAGTTAAGTGTAGTGAATAGATGTAACTATTTGGAAATCATCTTAAGTTATCAGAGAAATTTCTTTGATGAATGGGAGAAAAAATTGATAAATGATGCAAAAAAAAGGGAATTGATAAAGAAATTACCAGTGTTTCATATATGATGTAGCTAAAATTATATTGAAGGAAGTGGTAATAGCATGGTTACCATATGGTAATGATGTATTATGTGTTAGTAAAGGGCTGTGAGATTACTTGGAAAAAGTACAAAGAGAAGTAGGATGATATTTCTTAGATGCAAATGTGTGGATGACAAAGGAGGCCATTCAAACAAAAATGGGTTGGTCAAGTTTTTATATGAGAGATGTGAAAAGCAAAATAAAAATGTTTGGTAGATTGCAGTTTATGGATAATAAAAAAATAGCCAAACAGTATTTAATTGGGTTATGAATATAGAGCAGGTAACATGATGGGTTAAAAAAAAGGTAATGTGGTATGCAGAAGATTTGGCTAAAGAATTTATGTCAGTATACTTGTACAAAAGGTGGAATGATGGTGTTATGAGAATTGTTGAGTGTTATAGTGATAAGGAATGGCATAGAACAATAGATGCACTAATAAAGAATAGGGAGTTGGAGAGATGGAGATCCAGCATTAAGAGTAAAAAGAGTTTAAATATATATATAGACAAAAACAGAATATTGGATGTGAATGAATTTATGATAATAGCAATGAAAGTAGTTTACTGTTTAAGGCATGATTGGGATCATTATCAACAGGGTATTATACATATAAATGGAAAAATGTGGGTGATTTAATCTGCAAGTTGTGTAAGAAAAGCATAGCACTACATTGGATAGTGTCAGTAGCATAAATAGATAATAAGAGCTGCATTTAAGTTGAACTTTATATAGTTATAAAGAAGAGTTAGGAGTGAGGAAGTGTTAAACATTGAAGGTAAAACTTAAATAATTAAATCATTGTAAACATGGTAAAAAGTTAGCATTGCCTCAAAAAAATTCTAATGTGTCAAAGGAATGTCCAGTTTCTAATATGCCAATGGATAACAATATCATTTTGAACATAGAAAAATCTAATTTCTCAAAGATATCAGTAGGTAAACCAAAAAAGGAAAGAAATTGCAAGTAACATTGGAAATTATGTTTGTGAACACTAAAAATTAAAGTCTAATGATAACTTTTTTGATTCCTCTCCAAAAATACACCATTTTAATAGGAGGAACTCTATTTCTAACCTAGCAGATTTTCATAATAACATTTTTACTGTAACCCCAGGCACTGTATTGAATTTAGCAGAAGTTGTAACATCTGATTTGTCAAAGAACTCAGTAATTAAATTAAAAAATGAAAATGATTAATAATAATTTTGGTAATAACAATCACGAACACTCTAAAGTAATGTAAGATGATAACTCTTTTAATTCATTTCCAAAAACATACAGTTTTGATAAGACCTTTATTTCTAACATAGCAAATTCTCACAAAAACGTTTCTCCTGTTGTCTCAGACTCTGTACTGAATTTAACAGAAGTTGTAAACTCTGCAGAAAATCAACTCAATTTTGACCATACTAACATTAGAATTTATGAATTGATTGATAATTGTGATTTTAATTCAGAAATCATTGATTGTGTCAATGACATTTTGGTTGAAAAATGTAATGAATCAATACATAATGGTGGAAAAATTGACTATGACCTCATAAAGCAAAAATTCACAGAAAACAAGGCCATTTCATCCATAAATGTAAATTCATTGGATAAAGTATATCAACAGGTTGACCTGTCTATAATAAAAGTGAAAGTCAGGACTCTATTTTGCTTGCAACAATCATCAAGATATACTGTGCTGATGGTTTACCAAAGAAAATTCTTAATAGACAATTTGATAAAAATATTGATAACGCAGTGATGAGTTGCCAAAAAGACTTTAATATAATAGTTCAAGAAATCAATGATGAATCAGACACAATCAGGATTGGCCATCCCCTTCTGATCAGTTAGTCAAATATCTCAAAAACAGAAAAAATAAAAAAAAGTTTGTTTGTAATATAATGGTTCATATAACCTCAAGGTTAAAAAAATCAAACCTGGAAAATCGGACCATACATGTATCCTACATATAATACCAAGATGGTTTTAAGTAACCATACTAAGAATAGGGGGATGGAGTGATCTATGGCTTATACAAAAGAACCAAATTAAGTGACAAGATTTACAATTTTGCTCTAAAACAGAAAATCCCAATTAAATGAAAAACTAATTTGAGGCAGGATTTTTCTCCAATTAATAATCAAGTAGACAAACTTGGGTGATAATATTTCCTATCAAAACCAGCCGTATCAAAGGTACTTCAATCCAAACTATCTTATGCACCAAAAGTCAAATCCAGGATAGAGCCAAATAGGACTCCTGTAATGTACTCCTCAACCTTATATGAAGAAATATGTGATTTGGATGATCAAATAGATTAGACCATTCTCAATGATAGGATTACAGACTCCCTTGGTGTTAATAAATCTCCTGTGGCCAATATACCTTCATGGAGAGAGTATAAAATATTAATGATAAGTTCAACCAATTGGTCCCCCAACTGTTGCTCAAATGTTTTAAAAAAATTTCAGAATGATCTCACATTAATCATATCAGTGACATTTAATTATACTAAACCCATTAAATTTTCTGATTGAGTTACTTTATAACAATTTAAAATTTAATGACCATTGGAAGCTTAATACCAGGGTTTACCACCATGTGAATAAACACTAATTGATCCTTGAATTTGTTTCAACTGTAGCTAAAACTATTTTCAAAAACAACTATAGGAGAATTCATGACTTTCAGCTTTGCCAGATTGATCTAAATATAAATAAATCAGCTAAAGGTATCATTAGAGACTATTTTCCAGGGTTTGAAGCTAAAAACCTACAACTCCTGTTATACAACTATGAAAATATCTCTGAATTTAAATATCTGTATAAAAAGGCACAGGTTCTCACATACTCTCGAATATGGATACATTCAACATAGATTTTCACAAAAATATAACTGCTGTAGACATTCTCTTCTTTTTTTAAAGTGGATAGTTCTTCTCTTATTGTGGGGTTTCAAGGAGTTTCCTCACATTTATCTTTGTAAGTGCATGAATCATCTGATTAAGGATTACTCCAGGAAAATATATGTAAAATGTAAATGCAAAAAGTCCCACTTCCACAAATGCCTGCTTGGTTCACCTTCTCAGATCTCTCAAATTAATAAGGATCCTCATTCAGTCTATCCTAGAATTTTAAATTATCAAGCTAAAGATTTGATTCATGATGAGACTTAATCCAATCCCATTCTGATCAGTTACATCAATTAAAATATGATTTTCTAGCAGAAGGCTGGGCTCAACTCGAGTCTAAAAATGTGCCTTCTGGTACAAAATTATCTTGGAGTTATAGTACTCCAGAAAGTGATATGGTACCTGCACCTGCTCCCACTTGATGAACTTGCAATTACCCCAAAAGACTCAAAGATTGATAAAAAGAAAGAACCGTCTACAATTATGGATGAATACTATATTGATCTGAATAAGACATCTAGTGTCTCCAGCACCATTTCAGATCCAAAAATAAATTATGTACATCAAAGAAATCCATAGCAAAAAAGAAAAAGAAAGCAAATACAATTAAGGACAGACTGGGCATTTCAAAGCCAATTAGTTGGCCAGAACTGTCCATTGGTGCCCCAACTTTTGTGGCTATTTCTTCATACCTCCCTACTGTTTGGCTGAAGTGGGTTTTGCCACCTGTGATGTTGTAGAAGGGTAACACCCACAGAATCCAATAATTTCTTAATGAAAATTAAGGTAATAGGGGAAAACAGAGGCTTAAACCTATTGCAGAAAGCCTATGCCCATCCTAAGCTGGTCCCAGAAAGAGTCAGTGGATATAATTTGTTTTTCAGAAACAAAGCTACACATACACATCAACAAAATGATTATGACATAAAGAATTCCCTTGGTCCATTAATTCATAGTATCATTAACCTCTAGTGGTGTAGGATTCATGATAAATTGTAACTCTAAGTTTACACACTATAATTTAATCCATATAGATCCAAATTGTGTTATAATATTTTTTTCTTTGGGAACACAAGTTTAAATATAATTTACCTATATTTACAGAACAACAATGGCAGGATTCTCAAAGTCATTAACATAATCAATGTGATCCTTGTTTTTAATTGTTCATCCACATTCATAATAGGTGATTTCAACCTGCCTTATCACACTTATGATAATAAATTCATCCATTTGATGAACACACTGCTATATATCAGCTTAAAATTTCTTTCCTCACAATGCATATTCCTTTTATACAAAACAATACACCAAATTATTGATCTGGTGTATTACTCATCAGATATTCACTTCAAAACTGAGAGATCTCTTAAATCTGTAAATTTTTTAAGATCACTCTTAAAATACTTTTTCAACTAGGGCACCCATTATTTTACAATGATGGACTAGGAAGAATTCCCAGATTGATTAATAAATTTACCATTTCAGAGGTGACTTTTTCCAAGTCCTACATATATTTCCACAAAGCCAACCTGTTAACTCATGTCCCAGTTGATGCATGGCTCATGTATATTGAAATCCTCAAATCCATATCCAAAAATTATACATGTAATCCAAAGAGTTTTTTTAGATAATTGAAAGACATGGAGTCAATTCACATTGCAATGAGTTTGTTTTCTTGCTCATCATCGAATGTTGAGAGGACTCTGAAACTCAATAAACAGTATCAGGAGAAACAAAGAGCAGTAGCTGAAATCATTTGTATCAAAAGAACTAATGTGTTCCTAGACAATAGGCATGCCTGGACAAGAAAAACATATAGTGGACATTGGGTACAAAGCAAAAACTTATGACCCCCCTATCTATTGCTGTAAAAAGAGGTGACTATGTTTGGTTCCCTGATGTTTTTTAAAGAAAAATTTCAATCTGCATAGGTACCTAATTTTAGAATCACTTACAGTAATTGGCCTTATAAAAGTTATGATATTACCCATCAACAGATTCTTTTAAATTAAAATTCTTCTGGGAAAAACACCATGGGTCTCACAGCCTCCCTAGATATCTCTTACTAAATCTAGCCCATTTTACTGGTCTAATTGTCAACAGTCTTCTGGATACTTTGGACTTTGGTTGCTTGAACATTCCTGGCTTATATCTGATTTGATTGGTCCTCTTCATAAAGAAGAGGAACAGTCCTTCTATTTATCTCTAACATCAGGCCTATCTCTATGACTCATTTTTTAAATAAGGTCAAGTGGGGTTAATGAATAACAAGAACCAGAATCAAATCTTGGAGAAGTTATTCTCTGCCAAATTTGCAAAAAAGAGCTCTTCAACTGGGTATGCAGTGAGGCTATTTAAATTATTGATTGAATATATAAGAATAGAGAAGAAATCTGGACCCACTGCAGTTTAATTGGACATCATGGCAGCATTTACTCTGTAAGGATTGACATACTGCTAAATATTTTTAAGTGAATATGGAGTTTCTAGTGTTAGAGAACCTTCTGAACAATAGGAAGATCCTGATGACACTCAATGGTTGGATAGCCCCTGGTTTTAGACCATCCATTTCTATTCACATGGCTCTCCATTAAGTGCCTTATTGTTAATAGGGTATGTCCATCTATTACTTAGAGAGATTGAGGCAAGTCTCCCTGGATTTTTGTGCCAGTGCTTAGCTGTGAAATTAAGCTTCTCTCATTTATTGATGACAGGTCATGATTCTTCATTCCCCTAAATTTTTACAAGTGATGAAACAGATTTTAATCCAATTTTCAACAGATTCCATATTATTGTTCAACCCTGAAAAGTTGTCTGTATGGAGAATATTATTAGGAAAGAGTGTTCCATCTACTGCAACAACTCATTCTTTTTAGGATTCCCTTCTATCTCTCTCCCAATGCAATGCAGAAATCATTGTGCTATGACCTTTTGCTTGCTTCCAAATATATTGATGCATTAAAAGGGACATACTTTTCAATTTGTGACAAGGTGATACACCTTAACTCTTTCATTTTTTGCAAATAGACAATGATCTCACTATCTTAAATCCTTCAAAAAAGTTCATTTCCCAAATTAATACTTTGCTCCAATCTGCATTGGATGAAAAAGGTGTTTATCATTAGCATGAAAAAGATGCAAATTTACAAAGCAGTCAATGGTCTGAGCTTGCACACGATT
This sequence comes from Epiperipatus broadwayi, assembly GCA_028023455.1. Taxonomy (NCBI): domain Eukaryota; kingdom Metazoa; phylum Onychophora; class Udeonychophora; order Euonychophora; family Peripatidae; genus Epiperipatus; species Epiperipatus broadwayi. The sequence continues at coordinate 183,223 of JAQFVV010000628.1, forward strand.
GCAACACAAATATTAAAAAAAAAAACCTCCACATCATCCATACTATTAAAACCAATTTATCCGGTCTTGCTCCAGTAGAGGATGTTTATTCCATGGACAAACCTCCCCATATCATTGCAAATCTTGGTTAAAGAAATTATTTAACATTTCTGCCCAATATATCAATGTAGCCTTCTATTATTTTGATAAGAAACAAATTACTTATTGGGAGGTATTTAAATTAATGAATTGGCAATTGACTTGCCCCCTAGCATTCTTGGTTTGTCGAATGAAAAACTAATACCAAAATTAAAAAAATGGTACCTTGAACCCACATTCATTGACTTCATCTTAAAAACAAACCTGAACTCTCAGACAACCCATGACTATTTGAAACCTAGTGGAGGGCTTCATAAAATTGAGCCTAGATGCTCCATCTGTAAGCAGGAGCTGGAGACCCTGCCTTATGTTTTGAATGATTGTAGAAAATTAAATGATATAAAACTAAATTTATTAAAGACTTTTGAGCTTAACTGGCCCCAGATATTTGACATGGCCAGTTGTATTTTACTGAATAGATTTCCAGACATCAAAAGAGCCATATATGTAAATCATTCTATTTGGCATCTTAGATGTCACCTGGTCCTGGATTCATCATCTACAATCTTGTGCAATTCATGAAAAAAATCCTTGTGCATCATTAAGAGGAAAGATAAACTGTTAATGCCAACTGAGATCTTCAATCCCACCTGGTCACACACCGATGGTCTTATCTGATCTCTACAACTTCTCACATGATGTTGGTAAATCTGGCTTTGGTTTTTGTAACAGCTAGAAAAACACAGCTTTATCATCATAAAAAACAATTGTATGTTTTTTTATTTCATTTAATTTTATAAATGTATTATTATAGTTTCCTTTTTTCTCTCACTATGTATATCTCAACAACAATCATGTAATGGTTAATGTTTTCATTTTTCTCTAAAGTAATAAATAAATATCATTAAAAATAAATATTAGGGATCTCTTAACTGAATATAAGTGCTTGAAAGCAGAAAGGGTACAAATAATAAAGTTGTTGAAGACTAAATATAAGCAAAGTGATTATACAGAAAGTGGATTCATGATTTTTATGCTGGTTTATAAAAGGGATTTAGATATAAAGGTCATGAGGTTGACAAAGATTATGTTATGGAAAAGGGATGGAGCAGTATATGGCAAAACATAAGGCAGGGAATAGAAAGTGAATGTAAAGTGGCAAACAGGTTTCTCAGGGCATAGTTGCTGAGAGTTTCCTGTTCTGTATAAAAAGAAGTCACAATGCATCAACATCACATCAATAAACAGTTAAAGTTTAAGACATTAATAGTAATTTTAGATAAAGGTCAGTAAAAGAACGGTGGCAATATTATTAAGACTGACTCTCTATATATTATACACACTAATTTTATAAAACACTAAATAAATAATTGGATTATTATATCCCCAAAAGTAAATATGTATAATTTTACCCATGCAAATAAAAATAAAACTAACACCTATTTGTATTGATATGTGACTAATATTTTTACTACTTAAATTTGTAACATTAGTAATTAATTATTTAATCGTTAGCAATAATATCTTATTAGTAAAAAAGATGTAAATATTAAAATGAAATGAAATTTGAAATTTTACTTGACAATATTTCTTTCGACAAATTTAAAATATTTTAACAGTTGAGAATGAAAGTGTTTCTGAATGTAAATGTTGTTAATGTTTAAATGTGTTACTATAGTTAAGTAATTATAAATTAAGGATTTTATTTGATTTATATATGTATAAACTGATCTTTTTAGTTTATATATATATATATATATATATACTATATATATATATATATATATATATATATATATATATATATATATATATATTCATTCTAGGGTTATATAATACAGTCAACAGTCTGAATATTCTAGATTTGACAATTTTTGATATACAAAGCTACAATTAATTAAAACCATATTTACCTGTGGTTCAAAAAACTTTTAATTCTACATTTTTTTATAAAAAAATATGAATTTCTCTTCAAATGGTATTTATTGTTTTCCAAATTCTACCCTAGACAGTGAAAAACAATTTTATATCATCTCAGTAGATGTTCATGACTCTATATATTCTTTCATTCAGCTTATGCGCTCTTCATTTATAGAAAGAAGTACTCTTATATTTCCTATCTTCGGAATAATTGGAAATTCATGCACATTAACAGTGATTTCTAAAATGAAATTAAGTTATACAATGAAAATTAGTTTAATGTTTTATACAATTATTGAATTGTTTGAGGAAATTATAATTATCAGCAATGTAATCTATATTTTTTTCCCTGCAAATTATTTTGTTGTTTATTATATGACACACATTTGGTCTCGTTTGGGGATTTTCTTTGCAGATTTAAATGCTCTGTCATTTATTATGATAACCACTCACCGTTTCATATCTGTTTGTTACCCACATGCTAGCAAAATGTTACTCACCACAAATAATACTATAATATGCATTTTGGCAAGTTTTGTAATAGCCTGTGTAAATTTAAGTGGAGAGTTTCTAACACTCTGCAACAATATATATCAAAATAAAACTATATATGTTTTAAGAATAAATCACGATCTGAAACTTAGTGCATTTGTAAAATTAATTTTCTTTTATAATTTACCTCTTATTATTATTGGATCACTTATGGTAATATATATGAATATAAAAATAGTTCTAGGATTTGGGGAAATGCGTCGTCGCCTTCAACAACTTTCGGTGACAGTCAGCGATAATGTCTTGAAAGAACAACAAACTCTTTTCATTTTATTAAACAGTATTCTTCTTATCTTTCTTGCTTCATGCACACCTCTCTTATTTACTATAATAAACTATTTAATTTTTCCTTATAAAAAAAATTTAAATTATTGTGTAATGTGTTTTTCTTTCTTATACCTAAATCCTGTATTATCTTTTTACGTTTTTGTCAGTACCAATCCTGAATTTAGAAAAACTTTTTTTGAACTGTTTAATAGGAGTGTAAAAATTTCATCACGGCACTAAATCATAAGTACACGTATAAAGTACTTCAACCTTCTATAAATCGCATACAAATGCATTCAATTTTTACTTTACTTCAATTCTAATCTGTTATTATTACTTATCAATATCCAGATTTATTTTAATCAAGAAAAAAAAAGCAATATTATTACATGTTTCTATATTTTTACACCTATGAATAAATTACACGTAATAATTAGTATCCTAAAAGAAACATTGTTTTCAATACTTAATACTTCTATCATAAATAATTTATAAAATTCAAGGATATCTGCTTTTAAATTCCTAAATATCCATTAGCAATAAGTAAAGAGCTGATATAGACTCAGAGGCCTGCATTATTCAACGACTGTAGAATCCTGAAAAAACATGTTATGATAATGTTGTATATTTATTTCAAGTATTTTGAATGTGTTTAAAATTTTTTTCAATAGGTACAAAAAAAAACTTCATTTGTTATGTTGGGAGCCAATCAGTTAGTTTTTGTTAATGATATTCAAAAATAAAAGCATAAAATGGTCATCCAAGACTGCTAAATAGATCAAAAACCTTGCTGTTATTCTATCTATCTATCTATCTATCTATCTATCTATCTATCTATCTATCTATCTATCTATCTATCTATCTATCTATCTATCTATCTATCTATCTATCTATCTATCTATCTATCTATCTATCTATCTATCTATCTATCTATCTATCTATCTATCTATCTATCTATCTATCTATCTATCTATCTATCTATCTATCTATCTATCTATCTATCTATCTATCTATCTATCTATCTATCTATCTATCTATCTATCTATCTATCTATCTATCTATCTATCTATCTATCTATCTATCTATCTATCTATCTATCTATCTATCTATCTATCTATCTATAAATCTATCTATCTATCAATCTATCTATCTATCTATCTATCTATCTATCTATCTATCTATCTATCTATCTATCTATCTATCTATCTATCTATCTATCTATCTATCTATCTATCTATCTATCTATCTATCTATCTATTTATCTATCTATCTATCTATCTATCTATCTATCTATCTATCTATCTATCTATCTATCTATCTATCTATCTACCTACCTACCTACCTATCTATCTATCTATCTATCTATCTATCTATCTATCTATCTATCTATCTATCTATCTATCTATCTATCTATCTATCTGTCTGTCTGTCTGTCTGTAGTGTAACATGGATCCCTTTACAATACTGTGATTGGACCACATTTGATACAACTATAACTCGCTTACCAGCCCAACAATATTCTATTATGAGCATAATGACAAACATGATCGGCATAAATGTATTACTGATAATAATGACTCTACCTAGCAATATTTCCTGCTCATCATATGAATATCAATTATGCTATCTAAGATGAGATGAATATGTATTAATTCTGAACAGTTATATTATTAAAGATTTAAAACAGTACCATTCGCATCCTAGATTTAAACTTGTACGCTTTGAAGAGATCCGGTTACCTCTATGTCATAGCATTGATGCTTATAAAAATAACTGGTAATGTTTCACTACTTAGTTAACTTGAAGAAATGCATAAAGGAGAAGTGAACAATGCAAACCGATATAACAATAACCTTTTTATTCAGGTAGCAAGATGCCAGTTGTCTTTATATCTTTGTAAACACTTATTATTACAGCCCTTCATATGGCAGCAACATCACTAGATAACAATAACATTACATTTCTATTTCCTTTTTATTTATTAAGTATATACCCATAGTAAAAAAATAATAGATACTTTATTATCCAGATGCCATATCAAGTTTCAAATTATATATGTGAAAACAAATCATAATAGAAATATATAATGCATACTTACAAAAAAATCCAAATTATAAATACACATCTTACTCTCAAGTAAACACACATAAAATTTAGAGTATATAGATTAATGTAAAAAAAATAATATTAGTTAAAGATTAACAATTATAAGAAAGAAATATATCTATATATACTTTTATGAGTATAATGGCAATATAAATATTCTCACTTTACTCATTATCCTTTTGTTCTTTGATTTTTCTCTTTGTTATTCATTAGCAAAATGGTTTGTTGCAGAGATGATAATCTTTGGAATGATTTATGTTACTTTACATAAGTTCACACATTTTTGAAATGTATTTTCTTATTTGTTCATAGGGTTTTGAAATATATAGTTAATTTTTCTCAAAATTTGAAATTTGACATTTGAAGACCAAGTTGGATATTATAAATTATCCCTTTTTTTAAGAAAAGACATAATATATATATATATATATATAAACAAAAAAAAAGACTTATAAATCCAATAAATAATATTATATTTCAACCAGAGGACTGGTTTTCATCAGAAAGAAAAAAAATACACAGTAAAATGGCGATAATCAAAAATTACAGATTTGGTAAAAGATTAAAAATTTAACAAAACCCTCCTGATTGGTCACAAAATCTAACACAGAATATCTACCCAATCAATGACAAAATTCAAACAAACAAAAAAAAAAACTACATTCCCTCCTAATCAAGCTTAAATTCTATTTAAATTAAAATAAATATAAAAATAAAAAAAATCCAAAATTAAAAATTAAAATATACATATGTGCATACATAGAAAAATTAAACTATGCTCACATACAAAAAATAGCTGTGCTCACATTAATATTCATTAAAAACTAAAATACTTATACATTTTAATCAAAAATTATAGTTAATGCAAAGTACAATAATTTATAACTAATTATTTATCTATAAACCAATTAAACACAGATATTAAACATCCATGTAACCAATCTTTACATAAAAAACCTCATATAAGAAAATTTTCACATAAAAACACACATATAGAAATCATTTAGGAGACCAGGTAACCCAGAAATGTAATAGTTCCAGTGTTCAAATTCAATCCATGTGGTTCTAAGGTCTTGAATTTAAAAATAAAAAAACTCTCCTTTTGTTTCCTCTCCCTTGTAGAAGAAAAATCTTCCTGAAGAATCACTACTTTTAAATCATCAATTGAATGATTCGGTAAGTTAAAATGTTTTGAAACCGGTCTATCTTTATTCTTATGCAAAATGTCAAATCTATGATTAGTCATTCTGACATGTAAACTATTTGCTGACTCACCTATATACTGGTTTAAACATCTACTACACTCTATCAAATATATCAAATTAACACTTTTACATGTAACATAATTAGGAATATACCATTTGAAATTACAATTCTTAGTACTAAAGACCACTTTTGTCACAACAATATGTTTACATGTAAAACATCTTTTATCCTTTTTCCTGTACAGAACTACTAATAAAATTTGTTTTGACAAGTATATATATATATATATATATATATATATATATATATATACTTATATATATATATATATATATATATATATATATATATAAATAACTACAACCATTAAATGTCTGTATTTTTAAATTATATAATAATAATTCAAACAAATATATTTAACACAGTATTCAAAATTAAATAATATATTCTTTACCAGAAGTACTTTCAATTGTTTCACTGACAATCTTTATCAACTGTTAATACAAATGTACAAAAAATAAAAACTTGCATTACCCATCATTCAATCTATTCAAATTTCCCACAATTCTGTTGTCTTTATATTAGCCGATTGTTTATTCATTAAACCACCTCTATTCCTAGATATCATCATTGCCTCTTTAATTTTATGTTTTTCACTACACCTTTCAATTTGAATAATTTTTATATCTCTATTATTAAATTTAAAACCATAACTACATGTTTTATTATGATCAAATATAATTGATGGAGTATTCATATTTACTGAAGATATATTTTCTTTCTGTACACATTTATATAATGTCTTATGATCATTATATCGTTTTTGTAATGTACATTTGGATTCCCCTATATATTTTATTCCACAACCACATTCCAACATATATATAATGCTTGTAGATATATTGAAAAAATAATGCAAGATGTGCTTGGATTTGGAGATTATACGATTTCATCATCATTTGATTTTATTAATAGGATTAAAAATATAAAAATTGATAATAATGATGTTATGTGTACACTTGACATATCTGAAATGTATGGTTCAATTAATCATATGGAATCAATAGAGATTATTGAAAGAGCTTTGTTTTTAAAATCTATAGATAATAATATTAGGAATTTTATTGTTAAAATATTAAGATTTGTGAATGATAATATATATGTTAGGTTTAATGATTGCTTTTATAAAATGAATTTTGGTTGGCCAATGGGTCTTCCGGTGGTATCACAGCTTTGTAATTTTTTTATTTCTAATTATGAGGTTAAAATATTGTCTCAGATAAAATATAAAGGAATTAAAGTATATTGTAGATATGTTGATGATGTATTTATATGTGCACATAATGAAATAATAGTTAATTTGTTTAATGAGTTAAATATGATTAATAATGTAAAATGGATGTTAAATGAAGAGAAGGAAAATTCTATAAAGTTTTTAGATATATTTATTAAAAGAAATAATAATGTGTTTGATTATAATATGATTTTAAAGCCTGTGGAAATTAGGGGTTATATTCCATATAATTCTAAAGTTCATATGAGTCATAAATTAGCTGGTTTGAAGTCATTTTTATTTAGAAATGATTATTTGTGCAAATTTATTAGTGATAAAATTGAAAATATTAATGTATATATTACTGATATGTTGAATGTTGGTTATGGAAGAAATATTATTTATAATACAATTACAAAATATAATCAAAATAAGAATAATAATAAGAAAATATTAAGTAAATTAAAAAGTGATAAATGGATTTCTATTCCTTTTATATCTAATCAACAAGCTAAATTAATTAATAAACTTTTTAGTGGGTTGTGTAGAATTTCTTTTTTTTCTTCAAATAATATAAATGATATGATAAATAACTCCAAAGCCAAGATTTCTAAGTTTGAATTAAGTTCTGTTATATATATGTTGGAATGTGGTTGTGGAATAAAATATATAGGGGAATCCAAATGTACATTACAAAAACGATATAATGATCATAAGACATTATATAAACGTGTACAGAAAGAAAATATATCTTCAGTAATATAATTCTATTTTTTTTTATTTAATTGTTAACACTTGGCAGATTCTGCCTATTGAACTTTAATTTGCCTATTGATTTTATCATACAATATTATGTATGTATTTATTTATTTATTTTCTGGTTTAATAAAGTTTGTTTTTGATAAAAAAAATTGAAATGAGTTCTTATTTCACTAATTACTCCAATGCAATCTACAATCAAACAATTTTATTCATGTGATTTTGCAAAAATTGTGGTTTTTATCACTTAACAAAATATGTTGTGGTATTTCTTCAATGATCAGTCCATGTTTTTCTAATTTTCTCAGTAAAAGTTCTTTGGTTTTTCTTGCCAAAGCATAAATAATTATTTATGTATGATAAAGTGAAAATGAAACAATTATTTTTGTTTTTCATATTTGGATATCAAACTGAATGATTTTTTTTATGTGGAACACCATATAACATAGGATGAAGTCCAAGAGTTTTCTGAGCAAGCCATTTGTTTAACATTTACCTTATATATATTGTACCCTTTTGTTTAGGTCTAAATGAATTCATTTAGTTGATTTAAAAAAATTAAATTAAGAATATATTTTAATTAGTATGTTTACTGTGCAAGATTGATAGTGTTTTAAAATGCTTTGTTAAAGTAAAAAAGAGATTATTAAATGCATAAAACTATACTAATATATTAAAAATAGTCAAGTAAAGCTAAATGGTGTAATTTTGTATGTTTGGGAAAACTGGCCATAGTAAAATAGTATATTAAAAGTCTTTTTAAATAAGTGTTAAAAGCTATGTTTTAAAAGTAGTAACTTACAATTAAATAAACTAATGTATTGTAAAATAAAATTTATACTTGATAGTTGTATAATAATTAATTTAAAGGATAATATTTTGTGGGGACAAATGTGTTTAGTTTGATAGTATCAAAATTATTATTCTAAATTATATTATTTATATCATTATTCTTTAATATAATATTTTTTTGTAATCAACATTTATTTTTGTTATCAGACAATAATTAAAAAACTGATACACATTGTCTGAGTTTTTGAAAAGTCATGTGACATGTAAATATTCATACTTGTGTATTTACAGGTTGTTTTCCTAATAAAGTTTCAAAATTGCTTTAGAATTGTACTATAAAATTGAAACATTTATTTGTCTATCACTAGATAAAAATTAGCTGTTATAAAATATGTATTTAGGGTTTTATAACAAATGTAAATTAATAAAGTTAGATTTTTGAAAAAATAGATACATTAAAACTAAATGTTGGATGGTTTAATAAAATATTATTTTAAAATGTTTTAAAATATTTAGTTGGTTTAAATAAAGATGTGAAATTAATTTAGAATTAAATACTATAATATCTAATATTTTAAAAAGGATGAGTCATAAATTTTATTTTTAATTGTGTAATCTTGGCTGTATGTAAATTAGATCACCAGCTAAAGATTTAATAGCCATTTAAATTATCAGTTCAATTTACTATAAAAGTCGATGTTGTCATTTTTCTGAAGTGATAAAATTGTGCTTTACCAATACAATTATATACTTTAATCGATTCAATTAGGTGCTTTGAAAGTCAATTGTGTACTTTTAAATAACTCTCTTCATAATTTATTATTTTTAAAATATGAAAGTATTGTACAATTTATTAATTGGAGTTTTTCTAAAGGAGAGTATTAAAAAATTATAAGTTTATCAAGTTAAAATCATGAACTGTTAAAGCAACAAAATTCCCTATCAAGGGTTTTTGTTAAACTTAATTCAGTGTCACAGTAACTATGGAATTCATATCAAAAATAATTGTATATCTGTGGAAAGAAAGGATTGAGGTACAGTCATTAAGTGAAAATATATTTCTAAAATTATTAATGGACAAAAATATAATATTGGTTATATTATTATCTTGAATATTATAGACAGAATCTGACAGAAAAGTTTGTGGGAAATTAAATGTATAATATATTTTATTGTGAGAACTAGCTGTATCTGAAAAAAGACAAGTTTTAGTGTAAAACTTTAATTTTCAATATTTGAAAATATATCATTTTTTAGAAGAGTTGCAGTAAATGTTTTAAAGGAAATATTCTTTTAAGAATTTACTCTGAACTTTTATTTAAAATGATGGAGAGATAAATATTGATATTACTGCAAATATATTTTACATGACTAGTCATCATAATTAAAAAAAGTTCACATTTATTTAATAATATAAAATCAATATTGGAAAATTATTAACTGGAAAAGAAGTACCTGGGTAATTAAAATTATCTTGACAAAATACTTCATGATAACTATTAAAGTATTAAATTCTAATTTCAATGGAATAAAAATGCGTAATCTCTACATTAATTCTTCAACCGCCTCTTACGAGGCATCTCATCGACATCTGGTGTCACTCTAATTCTGCTAGTTTTAATGGTAGAATATTCATTTGACAGTTATTGATTAGGTTTTTAAAAGTTCTGTAAGATGGTGCCCTCTTCTGAATTATTTTACAAGTAAAAAATCAAAAAAACCACATTTAAAACTAAAGAAAGAAGAACATTGTCAGTGATTGGATATCAGCCGGCTCTCATCTGAAAAAGACATTCTGATTGTCTGGAAAGAACAAAGAAACCGCCTGATCAAAGAAAATAAAGAAAAACGCTGAGATTTTCATTTCGAATGTAATTTAAAGTATTAAAAAAATATAAAATGAGAAATTAAAATAGTTTTTAAAAAAATATACTAAAAAAACAAAATTATTTTCGAAAAATATTGAAGATTTTAGTAAAAATATTTAAGATTTAGCAAAAAGAAATCTTTACTTTTCCAGAACGTAAAATTGAAAAAAAGCGTTTGCGTCAGCACTTTTTTGTTTAGACATTCGCTTTATATTTGCCGAAATTGAATATATTTTATAATAAATAAATAGCAATTTATTTTTGAAAGAACTTTCATTCTCTTTCATAACCTGAAAAATTAGTAATATACTTTTTATAAACGTATCTGAGTTGAATTTAATATTATAGGCGAATATGTTTTAACAATAGGCTTTGTCTTCAGTTTGTGAGTTGGCCAATTAAAAGATTTGATTTTTACCTCATACAACCAATAATATAATTAGCGGTTAAAGGGTTAATATGTCTGAATCCATATCACTGTGTCAGATGCATCAGGAGCCCAATACAGGATCCTATAGAATGGGAAAACTTCAGAGGATTATTTTTTAACTTTATAAATTAATATTAATTTTAATAATCATTATCCTGAAAGATATAGACAAAAGACTATAATTTTATAAACTTTCAAGCAAGGATTAATGATTATTTTCATAAGTAACTTCCGATTTGAAAGTTGACTTCCTTTCATATTTTCATTTTCATCATTTTTTTTAAAAAGTCATTTGAGAATACATTGCATCGAGGGAGAGGAATTTTGTTATCAAGTGTTAGACAATGGTTGTCATAGCAACACATATCAGGAGAGTGAGCTTTTATAAGTTCTTAGAATAGAAATGTCAGAAAAAGGCAAGAACATTTCTTTTGGGAATAATTTTATAATGGATTGGAGTTTTACGTAAATATTGTTTTAATTCTTTTTATGTACTAATAATATTAATTTTTTTAATATTATTGTAGGCAGGAAAATTACATACAAAATATCTATTAACATTGTATAATATTTATCGTAAAGAATATTTAATTCTGTAAAGTTTCTTTTATAAATATCTTTTTAGTAAGATAGTTTTTGCTGAGTAAATGCTAATATTATTTAACATATTTTATGAAATGTGGACCAGAAAACATCTAATAGAGATCAACTAGTGATTTGTCACTGTGGGTAAAATTTATAAAATATTAATTTTTATATGATGTTTTTATTTTTATTTAGATTGCTTGGAATATTTTATAGTATTATCTTTTTAATATGAAACGTATGAGTATATGTGTGTACATTAAATATACATAGAACTTATTAATGTTATTTTAGAAATATGAGCTAGATTTTTAAAAGATATTGATACTTTTCTTTTATATTACTAATGTAATATGATTAACTTTATTTTATATTACTAATGTAATATTATTCGACGATGAAAATTATTTATATGATTCTTTAGTAAAGGAACTCTATTATTTAAAAAAAAATTAAAGTATTGATTTAATGCATTGATACAAAATCATTTCTATTCCTATTATGAATTTTGAAAGTAAAATAACATTTTCTTGTTGAGTAATTCTAGATTGTTGAATTCATACTGAATCTTATTTATTGTTTGAGTACAATGTTTTTTGATAATTTTTGCGATGTAGATTGATAAATCTATTATGAAATTTTAAAGTGATAGTGACCAATGTCAGCACTATCATAGTAAAAATTGTTTAATTAATTGAGTACAAAATCTATGGGCATGTATTGAAATAAGTGCTACTTCTGTAGTTTTTTTTTAATATTTTGTGAATGCTTATGGAGAACATATTATAATATAGGTCAATTGGCAGATAGTATTTTAAGCTATAATTGAATCCATGATTATTATTAGTAATATTATTATGATTATTGCAAAGAAATATAATGTTATAAGTTGGAGTGAAGGCTTATGTACTTTTAGATTTTATTTTTATTTGAAATGAAGAAGTATGTAATTTACTCAAGATGTAATTGTAAATAGTGTACATAGTTTAATTTTGTTCAAAAGTTTTATAATAAAATTTTGTTAAACTTGTTTTATAAAGCTGTGTACTGCATTAATTTTTCACGCTACAAACCCATGATCTCGGGATATATAAATCAAACATAATATTTGCACAATACTAATAGGATTATTACTTAAGAAATTATAGTGTTTCTTCATATAATTTATTTGAGAAGTTTTCATTTTACATCATTATTATCATTTTGGTCATAAATTAATTAGATAATTTATTGTATAGAATTATAATATTATTCGTTGCCACATATTCTCAGATTATCAGATTATTCCACATATTCTATTTAAGATATCACATGAAAGCTAAAAGATTATATGATATTATTATTTATTTATTATTATTATTATTATTATTATTATTATTATTATTATTATTATTATTATTATTATTATTATTATTATTATTATTATTATTATTATTATTATTATTATTATTATTAACGATAGATACCACAAAATTGAAAGTAGATAAGATTGATAATTATACATTGAAGATGATTATTATTATATATTATTATTATTAGTTAGGTGTAGTTGAGCGTGATATAAAATCCCTTATGCTACTTGACTACAGAATTTTTTAATGATTCGAATTAGTTTTAAAGCATCTGAGATAATTATAGTCATATTATTTTGAATAAAAAGATTAGGATTTATTTAATAGCATTATATTTAATTAATTATTATTTTAAAGTTGTAAGAATGATATGTATTTATTATTATTTGAAATAATAGGGGGGGGGATAGTATTCTTATGCCATTGAGGTTGTATTCCGTAGAACAGTGACTCAATGTAATTCAAATTACTCCTTGTATCTCACTTCATTGTCTCATGATTTATTAATATTTTATTTATTTAATTTTATAAAACCGAACCATTTTATTATTTCCTATTTAATTAGAACTAGTATTATAAAGATATTTTTATTATTGATTATATACCTTTTAGCCGAGCATAACTATTTATCTGAGCTAGTCCTATTTTATTATTATTATATTTTCCTGGAAGTGAGGGTACAATTTATATATATATGAAAATATTAGAATTAACATATATCTATATATGTTAATTTTAATATATTCACGGATGAATGATTTTATATTATTATTATTTTTGTGATATTCCGTGTAGTAAAATAGCCAAATAGCTGACGTTTCGGTACAATAACAAGTACATTTTTCAAAGCGTTCTCTTTCTCAAAACATATGAATACTTGTGAAATTTGAAATCATTAAAAATGATTTCAAATCTCACACGCATTTATAAGTTTTGAGAAAGCTTTGAAAAAGGTACTTGTTATTACAACGTCAGCTATTTAGCTATTTTACTACACGGGGTATCTTGAAAATAATAATATGAAATCATATATATAAATATATATTGTACCCTCACTAACTGATCGAGTAATATTTATAAATAATCCTCCGGATAACATCTGATGTTAATATATCAAGAAATAAGTTCTAATAATATCTTAAGATACGTTTTTTCATTTGACTAGCTCAAAATTTAATAATTAATAATATATGGTTCAATTAAATAAATAAATAAATAACATACTAATAATTATCATGAGATATTTAACAAAAGGTACAGTAGCTGGTAAACATTGAGAACATCTTACCAAGGACATAATCTCAATGGCATAAGAACACTATCCTCTCTAAATTCAAATAATAATATAAATCTATAGTACTCTTATGACTTTGAACTACATTAATTAAATAATTTAAATATAATATGAATAAATTATTATTTATATTATGGAAAAATATAATCTCAGGTTTTAGACAATAAAGTCAGCAAATTAATGGAAAAATCCTGTAGCTAAACTTGATGACAGATTTTGCATCATACGTAACTACACCTCAATAATAATAATAATAATAATAATAATAATAATAATAATAATAATAATAATAATAATAATAATAATAATAATAATAATAATAATAATAATAATAATAATAATAATAATAATTCAATTCATTTATTTAAGTGCTAAACAACAGCATAAAGCCAATTACAGTTTGCACATACAATAAAAGTGAAAATAAAACATGTAGCATAAAATGAAAATATAAATGTATACATAATAAAGTAAAATTTAAAAGACAAAATCAAACATAACATTTCAGTTTAATAAGATTACAAAATTTCTTATAATCAATGTTACACAGATTAAGGTTACTCCCAATCTGATTATATAAAGAGGGTAACCTAAATAAAGGAGAAAATTTAAGAATATTAGAACATGTTTGAATCTGATATACACAAGTAGACCTAGTGTCATAACTCAAAGACCTAATTGAGATAGTTGAAACTATATCTGATAAAATAACTTGTTTATTAATAACTTTATAAAAATATTTCAAATCCCTATACTTTCGTCTTGATGAAAGATTAATCATTTTACCCTCTCAAAAAACATATTTGAAAAACTTCTTTGAAATAGACTGCAACAAGTTACATCCTTGCAAAGAACTAGGGTTCCAAATTATTGAACCATATTCAATAATAGGAAGAACCAATGAAAAAAACAATTTCCATTTAGTATCATTACTGAACTGATAACCATGTCTAAGAATGGCATCCATAACTTTAAAAGCCTTACCAACAATCATTTCAAGATGAGGAGTAAAAGATCCATTACAAGAAAACATAATTCCAAGATCTTTTTGGCATTTAACTGAAATAATTTTATGAGAATTGATATAATAACAAAATTGTAAAACTTCAGATTTTTTGGAATAAGAAACAAAGGAGAATTTATCAAAATTAACTGTCATATTATTTGACTCACACCAAGCACTCAAGTTATCAATATCCTTCTGAAGGAGAACACAATCATTAACTGACATAATTCTTCTAAAAATCTTACAGTCATCAGCATAGCTTAACAGAAAAGAATATCTCAAACAATCCTTAAGATCATTAACGTAAACATTAAACAGCATGGGTGCTAAAATATTACCCTGCAGAACACCTAAATTGCATTCAAATTTAAATGAAACTTTATTATTGAATTTAATATATGCTGTATGACTACAGAGAAACCTATTTTATGTAATTTATGAAGTAAGACACTGTGATCAACTTTATCAAAAGCTTTTGATAAATCGAAATAAATAAATAAATAATAATAATAATAATAATAATAATAATAATAATAATAATAATAATAATAATAATAATAATAATAATAATAATAATAATAATAATAATAATAATAATAATAATAATAATAATAAAATGTAATATTCCTACACTTAATCTAATTAATAACTTGTATTATATTTACTATTTAATAATCAGGTCAAATATATTATTATTATAATCAAATTTTTTATTTCTCATGTGGCATGTTAAAGTATGGTATAATCTGAATCGTGTGACAATAAGAAAGCACTTAATTATATGGCAACAATTTGAGTAATTGATTATGACTAGAAAATGATATTATAATAATGAGGTATTCCAGTATGATATTCTGAATAACAATTATAATTTAAATAAATTATTTTCATTTAATATATGCAAAATATGTTATATGTTCAATTTTTAATTCTGTAGATCAGATCTTGTGGAAGTGAATAGATCAATTAATACCACTGGCAAAGATTTTTATAAATAAATATTAACAAATTTATTTTAGTTTACAAATAAAATTTATACAATAAATCTGCAGTTTTTTTATGAAAGCTAACAAATATAATACTAAAATAAAAAATCATAAATATGTAAGACTTCACTTTGGATTATAAAATTTTATCTAGGCATATTTATGATAAATAAATATCCAAATTCTATTATTTACCTTTAAAAATTACATCGGATTTTTTATCATTTAAATGAATAAGAAAGTATTATTATTTTATTTTCAGTAAATATAAAATAAGATATTTTATATAATATTTTCCTCAGTCAAAATATAGTCTAGGCTCATTTTATGTTAATAAAATATAAGACAATAAAAACAATGTTTATTCATGTAGTAAAATAATTTGCTTGGTATCACTCTAAAATCTTATGTTTGCATGTTCAATAAAAAACATATTAAATAAAATGAATAAGCATTCATCATTGCATTTCATTTTCCTCATTCGGTTGTTTCTTGTAAAATATGCATTTTTCAAAAATTTGAATGATTTTAAGAATATCAAAAATATGTAAAAAAATTAAATATCAGGAATAGTAATTATTCCTTTATCATTTTATAACCAGCATTAAATATGTAAGATCATTTGTACTTTAACTTAATTCAAAACTTATCTTGCCATCTAATTTAAAACAATTCATCATTCTAAGTTTATTCATTATTCTACTGTCAGAATACTAAACTCTATGATCCATAACCAATTAAATTCAGATAGCTGTACAATGTATAGGATATGAAGGAATAACTAAAGCCATGACTCGATAGTATAAAGAAATAATTTTACTCGTTCACATAAAAAATAGTGTAAAATATTAGGTATGATTTTGTCAAATACCTATCAAAATATGTCCTGTCTCTTTTTAGCACTTACAGACTATAAATTATAATAAGCAACACTATACAAGGAAATAAAATGCATTAATATTGAACTTTGTTAACTGTATCTTTACTGCATTTACTTTGAAAAAATACAGGCTGATCTTCCTATCTTCTTGACATACCCTAAAATATACACACTCGGGATTTCATTTCTTACTCCCCTGTCCATTCTCATATAAAATTCCATATAGATATTGTACTGGTCAAAACATCCACCCAACAACAAAAAGACCCAAAACGCAAAGTTGGATTCAAACCCAGTCTAACCAAAGATTTTACTCCAGACCAAACTGAATTCAAACCCAACTCACGAGCTAAGATCAAATCAATGGATGACATATGTCGACCGTACGTGACTATGTGTCAAGAAACTAGCTCAATGGATGATGATGATGATTTGAGACCCCTGATCTGACTCTAATAACGTATAATAAAATAACTAAGGATATTTATAAGTCAATTCATATATGTATGTTCGGGTTGCCAATACAGACAGCGAGCATTAATATTAAAATAATTATTGAATAATAAAGAAAGTTAAAAACCAAATGTGTTTATAAAATGTTTAATAATAGATACTTTGTTCAACTTTTGTGATTAAGATTATATATATTACCTCCAGTCTTTAAAACGGAATTTACAATAAGAAAGGCAGTCGTTATAATATGCCAATAACTATTATGCAATATTATAAGAGGATTATACATGTCTATGCTCCGACAAGTAAATAAAGGTAGATAAAGGTATTTGGCATTGACAGAAATTATTATTCTAATTTTAAAAGAATGTGAGATTCATTTTCACATTCATAAATCAACTCACGAAATGCATGATAAATATTTAGGGCATAACTTTAATATTTAATAGGAAACTTACTTAATTATAAATGAATATGAATTTGTTCAACTTTAATAAAATCAATTCATCATAATTTATGAGCATGAGAGCGGGCTTTACTGGATGAGAAGTAAACGGTACTGACATCTTATGAGCTATAAAAATGAATATGAAAGATAATGGCTTGTCGGTGATTTAAGTAGGAGGGTGGCTTGTGTTTTACAAGTCTTTCTGCCCTATTAAGGAGACATGGGACACAGGGAAATACAGGCTGTGTCATAGTCATGAACCTTTAGTGTTCCGATATAAAAATGAGCATGTGAAGAAGTGGTTTCTTTCTAGGTAATTAAAGTAATATTAATAATATCACCAAGGACAAGCCTACGAGGTGGGACATGGCTCACATCAGCAATGTTCAGAAAATGATGACTTAATCATTGTGTTTAAGTAATGAAACTCAATTTATATAAGGAATGCACTACATAATGACCTGATCAAGTTGAATTAAAGTCAAACATGCTTTAACTAAAATTATTTAATGCAATTATAAAATTATGCTAATTATACCCTAAATACCAGGCTCTCGTTGAATATTAATATAAAGTATACACTTTAACTTAGAATATATTAACATTAAATTCCTTTATCGACCTTTTGCAAAACATTATAACATTATTAATATGAATGAATAAATATTGGGGAAATTCCAGATAATAGCCAGGGCATAGGTTAGAAACTGGGCTAATAATTTACTATTAGCCATTAATAAAAATAGCAAAAATTGTATAAATACTTCAACTTGACAATTAATAGAACCATCTTAAATTAGTTCCAATGAGCAAAAATTACTATCAAACTTAATATTATATTATTTTCATGAGATACATGTAACAAAAGAAATTATTGTCGAGTTGAAGTATTATTGACATATAATCAAAAATAAATGATATTAATAATCTACTAGCAAATATATAATAAGGTTAGATAAACGAACCACCATCATAAGAAAAAAAGAAAGTTAACATAATATTAATTTTAAAGACTAGAAATTAAGATAGAGAATTACTACATAATTTAAGATAGCATAAATAAAAAGAAAATTTTACATTAGATACCTTAAAAGGTGTTAAAGTTCAGAACTGGCCAGAAAGTTGCGGTTCAAAAGGAAAGATACCCTTCATTCCATGGCTTGTTCCTTAGTGTACATGGTAGAGTCTGATTTGTTTGAAATGTAGGCATGCATTTTCACTTATTTGAATAGCATTTTGATTGACTCTTTCAGGTTTTGGCAGCACGATTGGTGTGGAAAAAGTTTAGTTTAGCAGCTACATTGAAGATCTTCTGGGGACTTTGGGCCCAGCGGTCAGATTCCTGAAGTTAGCTTCTCACTAGGATGGAGACACTATATAGATTCAAAATTTAAGATGCAGTAGCTTCTAGTAACTTTTATTTCAAAACAAAAATGACTTCCCTCTCTCCAAACTTTGCCCGGCTATTTATACTTGTTCTCTGTTTTCCCGCCTATTCTGCATCTAGATGCCTTCAGGCTAAAGCTTCTTATATTATCAAAGTTACAAATTTTGCTAATTGATTTTAGATACATTCCTTCGATAAGGCTTTCAAACTCATTAACTTTGAATTCATTTTCTAATTAGAAAATGAATTTGTAAATCTGCAAAATGATTTTAATCAAGAAGTGTCCTTACATTTTAAATTATTATTTTTACTAATTGATAAAAAAATCCCCATTGTTTTTTGGGAAAGGACGATCTGAAAGCTTATTGAAAGAATATAACTTTTAATCACTAAAATTTGAACAAACTGTTTAAAAGTAAAATAAAATATTCCAACGCAATGAAACTTTATAACTAATATATATTTAAATATTTATAAATATATATGCACAATCCACGCAGTTATAATATGTGTTTCATGAATAATTTTATCATGAATTTATTAATGACATTGATTAGTTTAAATATTACCTAGTTGGTTTTAACACACGTTTATATAATACTGTTGTTTAAGAAAACTATCGTGTATTGAACTGAACGTATAAAGTCCCATTGCATTTGGAAATTCATGGTTATTACTAGGGTTTGAAGTGGGCTACATGTGACATATCATGAAGCTAGGATTGAACTTAGATCTGACCGCTTCAATATAAAACAATCCACATCACAAAATAAACTGTACAATTATCCCAAGAATAAACAAAAATTGGCATATTGGTTCATCAAACTTAAGCTTTGCCACTAATACAAATGACTTTGAGAAAATTATTATGTTACACATGTTCATATGTCTTAAAATTAATGTAATACCATTTTACTTTGAAAACTTCATAAAAAATATAAATAATTAATAAAGTTAAAACTAATTTTATCATAAAAATATCTGCATATTTACATTTTATAACTTATATTATTCAATAAAATTCGTATGACTTATTAATTCACCTATCCATTATCAATTCATTCCTTAATCATAAAATAAATATTTAGATTCTAAACAATTTGAAAATTTATACCATATAATATCAATACTAATTAAAATTACTTAAGTGATTAAAATAATAATATATTTACATGGGATGTCTTCCTGTTCTAGTACATAACAATAATAAATCATAAAATTCCATCCATACAACATCCATCATAAAATATCATATTTTGAAAATATTTTGAAAGATTTAAAATTGTTAATCTATTCTAACGATTAGAATTATTATAAGCAAAATGTTTAATAGTTCAATTTTATCCATGATAAAATATAAAATAAATCTTAACTCTAATGTTAATCTTTTTTAGAAATAATTAATAATAAAAATTAATATTATGAATTTTTTTCTTAAAAGATATTTATTAAAATCCTGTTAACAAGTTAGGGGTATAACAATTTGCATTGTTGTTAAGACAACAGTCTTTTGTTCAGTTTTCTTTCTCTCAACTCTCTCATCCTCATCATGTACATTAGCAATGATGACTATTTTATATACTGAATCTGTTTTTTATGATCATGATAGGAATTGTAATTTTAAATTTGATTTTGATATACACAAAATAAAAATTTTAGGCCAAGAGAGAGATAATGAAAAAAGATAAATTAAAGAGGCAGTTTTTATTAGTAGGTATAAAAATATGATAATAAACAGACAGTCAGCAAGTATTAGGATTAATGAATTGTGGGATATTTAAATCGACATGTGTTTCCGGATGGTAATAGTTGATTCCATTTTGAAAATTGAATTGATAATGATTATGAATATAATCGAAAATATTTCTTTATGAGTTTTTTTAATACTATATTATAAATTGTTTACCGTTGTTTGGAATATATTTAAGTTTCGTTATATATATATATATTGTACTGGGTCGAAAAGCTGAAACCACCTACTTACATGTATATAAGTTTTGGCCAGTTTCAAACTCCTTCATAATACATTTATAATCTTATAAAGGTTACGTGAATGAACCAGCACGTTCGAGCAAAATGGGAGATCATATTGATAGCTTTAACTATCAACAATGGCCCATCTCGGCTGCTAGATTCAAACCCCTACTATCCAAACACTTTATTTGTTTTGGAGTAAACTCCAGGCGCCAGCTATCTATTCAAAAGAATAAACAACGTCTTTGGTCAGTAGGCTCATAATCCAGTGCTCGAAACCATCCCATAAACTAGTCCAGTCTAATTTTAATCAGTAATAAATTATACAAAATTGGTGGTGGAAAGAATTAATAAAAGGTTGGTAAAAAGAATTGACCGACAAATAAAGTTTAAGTTTTAAAGACAATTTATTAACTAACATTAAATCATTTTAAACATTCTATAAATTTAATATATTACACACACGTTTTAAATTAACATTTCTAAACTAGTTTAAATATTCTTGTAGATTTTAATAATAAAACACTGGTATTTATCTAATTTAACTAATAACACTGATATAATGATCATGCGCATATTAACTCATAATAATAAAGCATTAATAGCATTTGAAACTTAAACACACATATCAATAGTTCATTTTATGTATGATAAGAGTTCATATAATTTGAATCTTGAATATTTACGAATTACAGAGGTGGCTACTACGTATAAATGATAATAAATAAATGTTTACCTAGGATTTTTGGGAACGGAGATATTGCTTGTTGTTGGCTGCTTCTGCTGCTTCTGATGGATTATATCTAACCAGTTAGATTTGGACGTTTCTTGAAGAGATTTTGTGTGAATCCATTGGTCTTATTCTTGGAGACAGTGGAATATTGATGGAGGATTTCTGCTGTTAAGTAGACATTATTTCACGGGCAGGTCTTGCTGATCTTGTTGGACTAAGGGCTGAAAGAGAAGCGCATATTTCCATAAGATGCTCAACAATGCATGTTTGTTTCTGGATTCATAATAGAAATGCACTGTTATCTCAAACTGGAACAAGACTGTCACTGCAAATTAGATTGAAACAAACTCTTAACTGATTGTCCGATAAAATATTCCATATTTATACTGACAAAGTGTTTTCCTTTTGATATCCTCCGGCAAATATCTAATGTCGAAATTCTTTAGCAATTAATCCTAAGACAACATGTTTTTTGATTGATTGTTTAATTAGTAGTAGCTATTTCAAAACGTGTTGTTTTCATATCTTTAATTAGTAGCGCACCACTGTGTTTTTTTTAAAATACATTTTTCATTTATTTATAATATTTAATACTGATACATTTTTTTTACATTTGCATGCACATATATAATTTTACTCTACACATCAAAACTAGTTTTAAGATTATTTTTCTTCTTTAATTTAAATGAAGAGATTTATATATTTTTTTAAAGCTTTTAAATTGTTATTTCACTAATAATAATAATAAACTCTTTACTTCCTTTTTATAAAACCTTCAGTTTAACTTTAAGAAAAACCCCTTCCCACTTTAAATTAATGATTTTTCAACTTTTATTTCAAACTCTTTTGCAAAAGATTTTTTTTGTTTTAATAATTTTTTTACGACAAAATTATTTTATATACATGTGCCAATTTGGCCTTGGCACAATATATATATATATTTGACTTCCACAGGAAACATGTTAAATAAATAAATAAATTTCTCAGGGTATTTCTGCATGTGTTAATACTACTCATAATATATTTAAACAAATATTTATAATATAATCTTTCTTGCTTAAAAGAATAAGTAAAATCAATATGTAACATCAAACTAGCAATTTGAAATATAATATTAACAAATTGTTTAGCTCAGAAGTTATGAATCAATTTTAATCATTTAAAGAAAATAAGAAAAAATAAATGTATGTACGTCATTCTTATTTATTAATTCGAGGTAAGATAAAT
This sequence comes from Epiperipatus broadwayi, assembly GCA_028023455.1. Classification (NCBI taxonomy): domain Eukaryota; kingdom Metazoa; phylum Onychophora; class Udeonychophora; order Euonychophora; family Peripatidae; genus Epiperipatus; species Epiperipatus broadwayi. Next base: position 206,799 of record JAQFVV010000628.1, read on the forward strand.
GTAAATGGGGATATTATTTATACAACTTTACAGGTCAAATTTGCATGTCTGACAGTAATAATAAAAGTTAAATAATATTTAAAATTAAACATCTATGTTTCAATGCAAACTTTATTGTTTCATCAGTAAAAAAAAAGAAGAAAAAGAGTACATCAAGAAACAAATGTTGCAATTATTACTACGAGTATAGTTGTTCAATTAATTCAATTGTCCATTAATCGATTAGAATGAGATGGCAATTTTTTGAGGTGAGTCCAGTATTGGATTTAAACTCACTTGTTTCTAATGATAGAGTTCCACAAAATGTTTATATTCTCATTTAATTAAGAAAGGGTGGGTCTGGATGCCATTTGTTTTCATCTCATTAAAACATTTGACAATGTAAAGTATCATTTTCTAATAGATAAATTGAGAAAGCTAATAATAAAAATGAATATCATACACATAACAAAGCAACATCCATCCAACTGAGCAGACTTTGCTATGAATATGAAAAAAATTAAGCCTCTTATTTAAAACAATGAATCTATTATGTTATAAGTAGGGTGTTTTTAATAATAACAAAATAGGCATATTAATATTAACAATTGCTTTATAATAAAATATCAAAACAAAATTAAAACAATATATAAACTAACGATAACAACGCAATTCATTTTTACAATTTTATAAAATAACCCCAAATAATAATGTTTGTTCTCTAACTAAAATTTAAGCTTGAGATATGACGGAGTGTTATTCTACAGTGTTGCAAAGACATTAACATCATATTGGAGTAGGTTAAGTAATATTTAAAGAATCATTGATTTAAACACTGAAGGATAGTAACAACAATAATAATCATAATAATGTTTTTCATAATAATTGATCAATAACTAATCAACCTCATTTAATAACACAGGATAATTATTTTAATCTTTTATAATAAATGCAATTATTCACTTAACACCCATGAAGGATATTTAAAAATGGCCACACCTTAGTATCATTTACAGCATTCATTTGTTAGACTTCTATATTATTTAAAGTCTTAATAATTTGTTAGTAATAAAACTCTACTAACACAAAATAATTTATATCATTAAGATGCCTTGCTGCATACTGTAGCATTTTAAAAATTAATAAGAGCATAATAGAAGTTATGCACAAAATATACATATACATCTAATTATCTAACTAAGAATAATTGATTCCTTATGAATTTGGGGTTGAAATTTAGGAAGCAGTAAAACATACATGATTCATATAACAAATTTATGTAAACAAGACATTTATTTTATATAGCGTGATGTTTTTATAAACTGTAATACCAACAAGCCAATAAGCTAATGCACATGTGCTTTGTAGATGTCACAATATAAATGAATACTCCCACTTTTTCAAACACAAGATAGAGTCTTTGGGAAAAGATAGAATGAATTCATCTATCTTTTTGACCCAAACGTATATGTATGGGCAAAACTTAAGTGTTTGAAAATGAGAGCTTGAAGTTGTTAATTGATCACTTTATTTTGTGTTTGAAAAAGTGGTAGTATTCATTTATATAGTGTCATCTACATAGCATATAACAAATTTATGTAAGTTTAAAAGTTATTTGAACTAAAACAACTGGACTCCAATTAAATCATGTATTGTATTAAACACAATATCATAAATAATACAAATTATAAAATTGTTATCTGTACATTCATATATTAATAATATCTGGAGAACTTTATTATTTTTTTATTATATTTTCTGTGTTCCAGCTTTCACCTAGTGATCAGAAATGTTAACTTGGTTTAATAAACAGAGACAGGTATGAAATATAAAAGTTTAATATACATAAAATAGCTAGCATACAATATCATATGGCAAACTAACTACATTAGTTTGGGGATGGTAATATACTATAATTCCCAAGTACCAAATTTACATAAAGTTTTATGCAAAGTTAACTGCAATAGGCATATATTTGTTATCTGCGAAGAGCCCAGTTGGGCATTGTAAAATAATAAAAGATCAGTATAACCTGTTTAAGGTCCTTGTCATCTGGATTACCTACAGGTGATGATTACTGGGATATTCTGTCCTCTTGATCCCACAGACAACAACCACTGTAGCAGAAAAAGACTCCAAGAGTTTATTGTCTTTTATTTATATACCTGTCATGTCTCAGTCTCATTTTCTTTCTTTCTAATTTTGGAGTAGTTATCTGTCAGACATTAAATCTGGGTTCCACTGACTTGTTTTGTTGTATATATGCTACTTGTTTAGTTAAGAACTTTAGCTTGATAATCTATAACCGTTGTCAATTGTTATTACTCTATATTGTTATTTATATATAACACTCTTTCCCTTACTCCAAAAATGGTTTCTCTATTATTTAGATATAGTCTCTTAATTTGTATGGCTTTTGTATTTTTTTTTTTTTGGTTGGCGTATATCTATTGTTTCTTAATCTGGATTTGGCATAGCAATCATGTCTAATTCATTATTGTCAGGTGCTGTCTCTTCTTCTGTTTCTGCTTGTTGCTTTATATCCAATTTCTCTTGGTTCTGCAATCCTACTTCACTTGGAAGAGGGGTCAACATTTGCAGTTCTTCTATGACACGATGTCTGAGATGGTTTATGTGTCTTCTATTCATTATGCCATCGTGTAACTGGATGATTACTATGTGCTGGGATAATAGTCTTGTAATTATACCTTTTACCCATTTTTTCCATAGCATATATCGGACCCAAACTCTATTTTTCTTTGTGAAAACGTTTGTATAATTTTCACTATCCATTTTTTCAATGGAATTTGGAAGCAGTAATGATAATTAAATGAGCAATTTCCTGCCAATTAGTAATTCTGCTGGTGACTTTCCCATAGCTCTCAATAGCATTGAGTTTTGGTGTAGCATTGCATCATTGATAGCACTCTGAAGATCTTGAGTATCTAGTTTTCTTAACACTTTCTTTTATTCTGTACTGCCTTTTCAGCCAGTCCATTAGACTCCAAATGGTAAGCTGGTATCCTTATGTGTTTGATACTACTCTTTTGGAAATATACTTCAATTTCTTTAGCCATAAATGCTGTTTCATTGTCAGACACAATTGTGTCTGGCAGCCCTTGGCAGTAAAATAGTGAACTTAGTATTTTAATGGTTTCATTGGCACTAACATCTCTGTCCACTTTGAGTATGTATCAATAACCACCAATAGTATATTTCCATTTATTGGGCCAGCATGGTCTATATGGAGACTTTGTCAAGCTGTTGTTGCTTTGGCTATGAGTTGTAATCTTTTGTTGGCATATTCATCTGACTCTGACATAGTGCATATTTTTTAATATTTTGTTTGATGTCTCTTGGATATTTTTGGCCAACATATGTAGCTACGAGCAAGTGTTTTTGCCTGTACAATGCCTGGGTACCTTTAATGCAATAAACTTAAAACGTTTTGTTTGCCCTCCATAGGAATCACCATGATCACCCATTAACAGACAGCCTTTACAAATGGATACTTTATTTGTATTTACCCAAAAACTCAGATCAATGTATTCAGGCCTCGAATCTGACCATCCATTTTCAATCCAATGCTTCAATCTCTGGTAGCCCTGATTGGCATTTGTCCAATTTTCTATCCTTTTTCTATTCAATATGTATGAGTTTAAAACATCTATATAATTTATTTCAACCTCTGTACTACTTTTCTTTTGTTTATCTGGCATTCATGATAGTGTATCTGCATGTGTTATTTCTTTGCATTTTTGATATTGGAGCATATAGTCATATTCTGCCAAAATATTTCCCCAGTGCATCATGCATGGACTTAAATGTTTAGGTGCCAGTCTATCATGGCCCAGACTTCCAAGTAGTGGTTTGTGATCTGTAATTATTATAAAGTTTCAGCCAAACAAAAATTAATGAAAATTTTTAAGGCCCAAAATAATAGCAGTGCCTTTTTGTCTAATTGGCTGTAGTTCCTTTCTGATTTTGAAAGGGTCTTTGATACACATACACAATGGTATGCTTTCCTTTGTAGCAAGGATGAGATAGTACTGCTCCTACTTCCCATTTGGATGCATTGGTGGTTAAGCATACTTCAAAAATGCTATTATAATGCACTAACAGTTTATCTGATGATAGTAAGGTGTTCATTTTCTGGAAAGCATCTTGATGCACTTCTTCCCATTTCCACTTTTGATTCTGCTTTAGTCATTCATATAAGGGTTTTGCAATCTGAGCTTTGTTCTTCAAGAAAAAATCGAAAAAGTTCATCAATCCAAAAATGTCTGCAGCTGTTTGAAGTTGGTTGGTGGATAGGCGTTCATCACTGCCATTTCTGCGGTGATGGTTTCTTCCCTCTGTCTGAAATTAAGTGATCTAAAATTGTTAATTTTTTTCCAACCATATGGTCTTTTGTGCATTCAGTTTTACACCTAATTTTTGTAATTTCCTGCACACAGTGTGGAGCCTTTCTCGTAACATGTCTTCCGAATTTGCCATAATGAGTGTATTGTCAAAGTATGGAATGACTCCCTCTACACCTTGTAACAAAGCAATAATCTTTGCTTGAAAACTATTTGGCACTATAAAAATGCCAAACATTAGTCTGTTGCATTTATGTAAACCCATATGGCTTGTAAGTGCTAATTTTTCTGCTGATTTATCTGTTATAAGAATCTGATGGAATGCAGTGTACTTGGCAAAATACAAAGCATTTTGTAGGTCCACCATTATTTCCCTGACATTTGATATAGATAGGCTCCCCTGATAATATATTTATTTGTTGTAACTTGGTAATCCCTACACAACATAACTTCCCTGTTCGGTTTGGTTACTAAAACTAATAGAGTAGTCCAATCAGAAGTTTTGATGGGCATTAATGCTCCTTTTTCGAGTAAGGTTTTAGCTTATCCTCTACCTTCACTCTTTGTGCAAACTACACTTTTTGTGGTTTGCAAACTACTGAATGTGCATTTTCCAGTAATTCTATTTTGACTGGTTTTGTATCCACCAACCCTAATTCTTCATTAAAAAGCTCTGAGTATTTTCTAGTTATTTCCTGTTCTACAGAAATTTCTTTTATGATATTAATTTGTGTTCCTAATTCGCAGAACTTGTTATATATATATATATATATATATATATATATATTGTAATGGTCAGATTCGTCTATCTCGCTAACACACTGCAGATTTCAAACCCATACACAAAACTCAACACTCTAGGAGGGGTTGCCTTCCAGATATACTAAGTTCGAATCTAAAGTCTAAATACCACAGTGCCATCTACATGATAATGCATCTGATGCTACTAATAATATAACCTTTTAACTGGTGCCGGTGATCAGGGAGAAACAAAGATACTGTATGCTATGATATAAGCTTGGGTTTGCTAACTAACATCTATGGATGGTACAAAAGAGAGGTATAAAATATATAGACTGAGACAGTGATATGGATCAAGAAAATAAAGAATCAATAGTTAGTAGATTTAAAAGATTTATTAAAATATCAAAATATATATAATATGTCCACTGTCTGCATATGTTAGACAGCGACATTTACTAAGATTGTGTTTTAGGACAATATTAATGGCAATTTACATTTATAGTTTGTTACTGCATTCTCTAGACCTCAGGCTAATATAATATTACAATAATGTGCCTAAGAGAGTTTGTGAAGATATGCGAGGCGCTTTGAGTAAATCAGAAATAATTGAACAAAACATTTGGCAACATTAAAGTTTAATATAATACTTTTTGAATTCAAGAATAGAATGGACTAATGGTTGTTAAGCTATAAGGTGGGGACATGATTAAGGCATTTATATCCATAGAAATAATTAAATTACATTGGGAGGTCAGTGGTGTTAGTGAGGAGTTTCTGAAAGGATGGAGGGTGTGATACATTTAAATCACTGGAACTTTGCAAATAAATAATTATATAAAAAAATGAAGTAAATACAGGAAGGCATCTTGCCCTAACTCTGTAGGAGGTGGTGTCACATAGCAGCCAAAGTGTGGACTCATCCAAATCTTAGCAACTGGGTGATAACTGCATAGAATTCCCAGGTGTGACAATTTTGAGTACACACTCTGCCTGGAAACTGCAGAAAGTGAAGGGGAAACAGTGTTAACCATTTAAGGCCCTTAGGAGGAGCAAAGCAGTCTCAGACACCCAATACACCTACTAGCAACACTAGAATAAAGTATATGAAATATTTTTAAAAAGATTCACTTAGTTTAAGAAAGTGCCTAATCAATTCCTCAAATATTTATTTTAAGAAAGTCCGTCCATTCTTGACCTCAAATTTGTACGCTTTGGAAATTAATCAAAAAAATAAACATTTTAAAGTGGGAAAATTCATGATTGCAGGGTTTTAAAAGAAAGTATAAATTAATTATGCAATCGTGCATTTGTTAAATATTTACTCATTGACCTCACATATATTCTTATATTATGTTAAAACCAATAAACACATGGAGTTTTAACAGCAAAATTATTATATATTTAAATAATCGTAAAATAGCTTTCAAATGAGTGATTCAACGAGATAATAAAAGGGACAAAATTTATAATTTAAAAATGCCTTAATGGTGGCATCTGGATTTAAATAAAAGAGAGTAATTCACTCAGTTGATGGCTATACTGGCACATCATCATAATAAGAAAAACAGATTAAAATACAAAATATTAACCCAAGTATAGAGATAGAAATACTAATTAAATTACAGCATTTAAAGAACGAAAACAGAATTATAAGGTAAAGCAAAATAGAAACCAGGGAATTAGCTATAGCTTAGTAATAGGAATATATGATCACAAGAGCTCTTGGGTTAACTTTGGGTTACCTCATCAGAAGTTGGCATTTGAAAGCAAATTTCAGGTGGAGACTGTCCAGCTTGATGGTAGCAGCACTCATAAGACTTGGGTAGCAAATTACGGTTACAGTTCACATTTTTAGCAGCAGTGGCAGTTTTTAAAGCTTCTTACATGAAGGCATCAGATGGCATTAATGTGCAGCAGGTGGCCATTTCTGAAGGGAAGATAGCCTTCTTGCTGGCTCCACTCGATCATCCTAGGATTTCCATTAAAGGCTAAATGTTTCAGTGAACTTAAATGCAATATTTTAGAAAATTGTAAAGTCTATTTGAAGACGAAAACTCAGCTTCAAATATTTAAACTTGCAGGCTACTAACAAACCAATAATAATAAAATTATCAGAATAAATCAGATATCTCAGAAAATTATAACCAGAATAATATCAGAATGCCCGGAAATATCAGAAAATCAGAATGAACAAACAAAAGAAAATCCTTCTATATATAGCAGAGCTGTATAATAAAAACTGCCATGGAGCATTTCAAATATGCCAAAATTTGCTATCTTATCAATGCTCTAATCAAATTTCTATTGTTAATGATTCTGTAGACATTCAGATTAAAACTTTGATTTCATAAAAAAAAAACTTTTGCTAATTAAAAACTACCTTAAGTGGACATCTGCTGCATTTCTAGATAAGCTCCTAGATCATTAATTAAACTATTGTTTCTTACCAACCCTCATTTATTTTAAACAGAAAATATGTGGTGTGATTTTAAAATCTAAAACAAAATTATTTTACTTTTAATTTCAATGTTTAAATCTATTTATGGTACGAATATAATTTTATTTTAAACTAAAACAAATATTACAAATGTAATATCTTTTTATAAATAGATTTAAAGAAAAATAATTTTAAACAACAAATTATTATTTTACCTAAGGTTTTGAAAATAAAGATATCACAGTGTGTCCGCAATTATGATCTATATAACCTACTTTTGAAACAAATCTCTTGTCCATGTACATACACATAATTTGCAAAATACTGGGAATTAGAAACACAAATATATATAACACAAGCATTGTACTCATGGTTTAAAATTGGGTGGGATTTTCAGCATATAAGCACATTGCAGACACACTACGATACACTGGGGGTTTACACTAAGGTATGTGGATAGGAAAGAGGTGAGAAAAGGTGAAACAAAGATCTGCAAAGCAGATCTTACTGTTTCAATATATATATATATATATATATATATATATATATATATATATATATATATATATATATATATATATATATATATATATATATATATAGTGATGATCACACATGTGTACATTTCATATATATACATCACATAATATTAAATGTGAGTTTTATACGTAAATTAATTTATAGAAATTGGATAATAAACATAAGAAAGAAAAGAGGTTTATTTTAGGTTAGTGCTAATTAAAAATGAAAATGGTAGTTGAGTAATGCAATTAAAAGCAGAATCAATTATAGTAATTAAAGGGAGGTAAGCAACCAAGATTCTTATCTTTCACCTTTCAAAGTCAACTTTTTTAAAATTTTTAAAATAGTGAAGTTAAGAGAATAGTAAAATAGGATCATCGAAGTTGATGATCAAGTCTTAAAGGGAAAAATAAATAAAAAAGGGGCTAATGATTGTAGAATTAGCAATCATAAAATTCAGTTGCAGTTATAAATAAAATAAATAGATTTACAAAAAAGATAAAGATCATCTCTTCAAACTACACATGTGAGTGTGTAAATAAGAAAATTATTTTATCAAAGAGAAATAAAAATAAAACCAATATTATGGAAGTAAATAAAAAAAAAGAAATAAAAAACAAGAAGAAATTTATGTATTTTATGAAAGTAAAATAAAGGTGTGAAATGTAATTAATGACATTCCAAGAAACCATCAAAGAAGATAAGAAAAGGATTCTGGGAATTAAGTAAAAAGTTGTGAAAGGAAAGGAGCCATGTTGAGTTCTTCTTGAGTCGGCTGAGCTGAAAGACAGATTAGTTCGAGAGCTGTGTTTTTTATATATGAACAAAATGTACCAAGAACTTGAAGCATCAAGAATGCAGGGGTAAGGGCCTCAAACAGACATCAGTTGATCCATGCCCACCCCGGGTGTAATGTCATCTCACCCATGAAGTAACAGTAGTGATAGCGCCTGCCTGATGTTTCACCTCCTTTGTGATTGAAGCCGCAAATAATACAATAAAAGTAAGCTGCATGAAGGAGTCTGAGCCGGATCCCAAGAACTGCCATCTCTCCAAAAGAAGCGGAGTAATCCACATGATGGTTAAACATTTAGTTGTCCAAGTCCAGAAAACCTAGGTAATTAAACTTTAAATATATCACACGGGTACACACTTTTTTTTAATGGTCACAAAAATTAAACACAATTGCAACAGAAAATATTAATGAATCAAATAAGTAGTAGTTTTCTTTATGCAATAATATGTGGAGAAAGGGACTCCAAGCTTTAGAACATCTTCGTATACTTAAGAACAATTATCATTCAGGGTGAAGGGTTAAATTAAATGTAATCGGTGTTATTTTAATGATTTCTTGTTTTATGTTTAAAAAGTATATTTTAATGGGTATTGAATGTATCATATTAAACAGTATTTATTTATGAATAGCTCTTTATATCTCATCTTTCTTCCTCCACCATACTAATTATAATGATATACCCGTAGGGTTTATTAAATATTCAGTAGACATTGATTCTACTAAAAGGCACACGTCAATCTAGTACAGTAATATTAAATCTCATAAAATTTTATAAATATTTCAAGTGCCAGATTGTCTTAAGTAAATCATTCTTATGAATGAGTTTCCAGCAGCCGATGAGAGTCTGATCCAAAAAAATAATACTGGAATATTCCATTGGTAATCTCAGTATTCGATCAGGAATATAGACTTAAATAATTAGTCTATATTTGCTTCTTGCTTGACGTGACAGTCATGTCGATCGTAAAAGTGTAAATTAAGACATTTACAAACGGTCAAAAAGGTAATTCTGTTACATTTTGGGGACTCCCCTCTTCATCCTTAAGTTATATGGAGATATTCTAGAGTAGAGTCCTTTTCTCCATGTATTATTTGTTATATAAAATCTACTGATTATTGATTCATTCTGATTTACATTTTTGCAATTCTGTTACATTTTGGGGGCCAAGTCTGGGATCAATTTGCTGTACAATTATTAGTCACGTGTCAGGTAGAATTTTGTTGAAAAAAAATATTCATATACAAATTAATTCCAATAAATTAGTTTGGTGAGAAGCGAGGATGAGAGGGAGAGTTTTTCTTTGCTTTATAGTTAATTACATATGTTTCAAAGTCACATGTGTAGAAGAAAAGAGAAGGGAAAGGGGATAAATTAACTGTGTGAAAATCTATTGAAAGTTTTTTTTATATTTATTGTTATAGAAGGAAAAGAAAAAAAATTTAGATATCTGTATACTTAGAACGACCGAATATATATGTTATCTCTACGTAATTGCGATCAAAGAAAAAAAAAGTATTGAAATCTAATATAAATTGGGAATAGATTTTGAAAAAAAAATTTCGATTGATAAATCATAAATATATTAAGATAAAGTGTATCAGTGAAATCAAAATAAATTATATGTGTGTCTTATATAATGACCGAATATATATGTTATCTTAACTTAATTGCGATCAAATAAAGAGAAATATATTGAAATCTAATATAAATTGTGAATGGATTTTGAAAATTTTTATCGATAATTCATAAATATAGTGATATAAAGGATATCAGTGAAATCAAAATAAATTATATATGTGTCTTATTTTAAACAGTCGTAGTGAAATAGAATATATTAGTCAAACCAAAGAAACTATATATGTGCATTATTGTAAGGCATTGTAGTAGAATAAATTTATCGATAAATATATACGTAGTAGAGTACAGGGTAATAGTCGGGAAACTAGACATATCAGGGAGAGGAAACGAATCTAAGGCAGGTAGGCAAAGAATCTGAGCAGGTATGGTTGGGATTAACTGGCGTACCAAATGCCAATCATAAAAGAAAGAAATTAAATTAGCAAATAGAAATAAACGGGTAAAGGACGAAAGAGAATCAGTATAGTGGAAATATATATTAAGAATTACTTCATAAAGTTAAAAGTAGATTCATGTGCACAAGAGAAAAAACAAAGATGGATGCCCAAAGTGACCGAGAGGGGAGTATTAGTAGTGAAAACAAGCTGAACAAACCAAAGATTTGAGTAATGATAGAGAAATGGAAGATAGTGATGAATACAAAAAGGGATATAATGTAGAATATGGTGATGTGATGAGTATGTTAAAGGATATAATAAAAAATCAATGACAATTTGCTAGAGAAATAGATGAAAGAGAGAAGCAAAGGGAAGAATCAAATAAGAAAATGATGGAAGAGTTACGTGAACAACTAATTAAAAGCTTCAATCAAAAAATTGAAGAATTAAATAATAATTTTAGGTAAACCACTTGTCAATTGGCGATCACAAATAAAAGATTAGATAGCCAAGCTGAGTTACTTGAGAAATTCGAGCAACGAATTATGAAAAAGTGGGATAGTGCAATGCAAGAGATCAGAGAGGAAATAAGTGAAAAGGTGACTGATGTGGAAGATAGAGTAGAAGTAGTATGCCAGGAAATAGAGGATTTCAAAGTAGAACAGGGGGAGAAAATTGCGGTATTAAAGGAGGAAAATGAAAGAGAGATAGAAGAATTAAGACTAGACGTAAATCATCTAGCAGTAGCAATAGAGAAATTAGGGTCAAAGAATAGAGGCAAGGGAGAGTGAATTAGAAATATATGTATAGGTATGTGAAAGACCCCAAAATGTAACAGAATTACCTTTTCAACCGTTTGTAAATGTTTTAATTTACACTTTTACGATCGACACAACTGTTACGTCAAGCAAGAAGCAAATATAGATTAATTATTTAAGTCTATATTCCTGATCGAATACTGAGATTACCAATGGAATATTCCAGTATTATTTTTCCTGATCAGATGCTCATCGGCTGCTGGATACTCATTCATAAGAATGATTTACTTAAAAGACAATCCAGTGCTTAAAATATTTATAAAATTTTACGAGATTTAATATTACTGTACTAGATTGACACGTGTGCCTTTTACTAGAATCAATGTCTACTGAATATTTAATAAACCCTATGAGTATATCATTCTAATTAGTATGGTGGAGAAAGAAAGACAAGACGTAAAGAGCTATTCATAAACATTAAAATATAATATTTAAACATAAAACAAGAAATCATTAAAATAACACCGATTACATTTAATTTAACCCTTCACCCTGAATGATAATTGTTCTTAAGTATATGGAGATATTCTAAAGCTTGGAGTCCCTTTCTCCACGTATTATTGCATAAAGAAAACTACTACTTATTTGATTCATTAATATTTACCATTGCAATTGCTTTTAATTTATGTGGCCATTAAAAAAAAGTGTGTACATGCATGATATATTTAAAGTTTAATTACCTAGGTTTTCTGGACTTGGATGACTAAATGTTTAACCATCGTTAGATTACTCCACTTCTTTTGGAGAGATGGTAGTTCTTGGGATACGGCTCGGACTCCTTCATGCAGCTTACTTTTATTGTATTATTTGCAGCTTCAATGACAGGGGGGTGAAACATCAGGAAGGTGCTATCACTACTGTTACTTCATGGGTGAGATGGAATTACACCTGGGGTGGGCATGGATCAACTGGCATCCGTTTGAGGCCCTTACCCCTGCATTCTCGATGCTTCAAGTTCTTGGTATATTTTGTTCATATATAAAAAAACTCAGCTCTAGAACTAATCTGTCTTTCAGCTCAGCCGACTCAAGAAGAACTCAACATGGCTCCTTTCCTTCACAACTTTTTACTTAATTTCCAGAATCCTTTTCTTATCTTCTTTGATGGTTTCTTGGAATGTCATTAATTACATTTCACACCTTTATTTAACTTTCATAAAATACATAAATTTCTTTTTGTCTTTTTTTTTAATTTACTTCCATAATATTGGTTTTATTTTTATTTCTCTTTAATAAAATAATTTTCTTATTTACACACCCTTTCTTTCACATACCTATACATATATTTCAGATGTTCACATGTGTAGTTTGAAGAGATGATCTTTATCTTTTTTTGTAAATCTATTTATTTTATTTATAACTGCAACTCAATTTTATGATTTCTAATTCTAAAATCATTAACCCCTTTTTTATTTACTTTTCCCTTTAAGACTTGATCATCAACTTCAATGATCATATTTTACTACTCCGTTAACTTTACTAATTTGAAAATTTTAAAAAAGTTGACTTTGAAAGGTGAAAATCTTGGTTGCTTACCTTCCTTCACTTTCTTTAATTACTATAATTGATTCTGCTTTTAATTGCATTCCTCAACTACCATTTTGATTTTTTAATTAACACTAACTTAAAATAAATCTCTTTTCTTTCTTACGTTTATTATCCAATTTCTATAAATTAATTTACATATAAAACTCACATTTAATATTATGCAATATATATATGTATATATGAAATGTACACATGTGTGATCACAGTATGTGCAATTATCACAATATATATATATATGTTCAACAGATGGCGTTTTACCAAAACCACCGAACAAGTGTAAAATTTGTTTACATAAACGAAAAAAGAGTCAGAATTAACTACCTCTTTCATTTGCTCACTCCCAGATCAGCTGATTTCAAGCTGGTTTGCTCTCATCAGTGAGGGATAGAGTATAGAAACTAGATCTAAACACTGACTCTCAAGTGTTTATGCAAAATGTTTCTATGAGTTTGCAAGCGTGAATTTTTCAGACCGGTAAAGTCTTCAAACTCAGCCTAGCAAGCCAGCTATTTATATGGGTCTGATCTCAGTTCAGTATCACCACATAATCAAAGTCTCTGCAATATATATCATTGCAAGAAAACTTTAAAGGTACATTTATGAAAAACAAAAACAAGTTATTCACGTAACTTGCTATCACTTGTTATTTATGTTCAACAGATTGCGTTTTACCAAAACCGCCGAACAAGTGTAAAATTTGTTTACATAAACGAAAAAAGAGTCAGAATTAACTACCTCTTTCATTTGCTCACCCCCAGATCAGCTGATTTCAAGCTAGTTTGCTCTCATCAGTGAGGGATAGAGTATAGAAGCTAGATCTAAACACTGACTCTCAAGTGTTTATGCAAAACGTTTCTATCAGTTTGCAAGCGTGAATTTTTCAGACCAGTAAAGTCTTCAAACTCAGCCTAGCAAGCCAGATATTTATATGGGTCTGAGTTTGAAGACTTTACCGGTCTGAAAAATTCATGCTTGCAAACCGATAGAAACGTTTTGCATAAACACTTGAGAGTCAGTGTTTAGATCTAGTTTCTATACTCTATCCCTCACTGATGAGAGCAAACCAACTTGAAATCAGCTGATCTGGGGGTGAGCACATGAAAGAGGTAGTTAATTCTGACTCTTTTTTCGTTTATGTAAACAAATTTTACACTTGTTTGGTGGTTTTGGTAAAACACCATCTGTTGAACATAAATAACAAGGGATAGCAAGTTAAGTGAATAACTTGTTTTTGTTTTTCATATATATATATATATATATATGGTAATAACAATAGACAATGGTTATAGGTTGTCAAGCTAAATTTCTTAACTAAATAACTAGCATATATAGAACAAAACAAGTCAGTGGAACCTGGATCTAATGTTTGACAGATACAGGCCACCAACTATTCCAGAAATAGAAAAAAAAATGAGACCAAGACACAACAGATATATTAACAAAAGACAATAAACTCTCAGAGTATTTTTCCTGCTACAGTGGTTGGCATGTGTGTGTTCAAGAGGACAGAATATCCCAGGTAATCTGTACCTCTAGGTAATCCATCTGATGACAACCTTAAACAGATCATACTGATCTTTTATTATTTTACATCCAACTGAGCTCTTCGCAGATAATAAATATATGCCTGTTGCAGGAAGTGTGAACTTATAACTTTATGTAAATTTGGTACTCAGGAATTATAGTATATTAACATCCCCAAATTAATGTGATTATTTCTCCATATGATTTGTATGTTAGTTATTTTACGTATATTAAATTTTTATATTTCACACCCATCTGTGATTACTAAACCAAGTTAACATTGCTGATCATTAGGTGAAAGTTGAGACACAACAAATAAAGTAGCATAGTCAGGAGTAAACCTTGTAAGCAGGGGAGAGAGGATTAGGAAGATAGTGCTTTATTGCAAAAATCGAATGGTTTAGATTAATACTAAATATGTATTCAATTGGTCAATATAGCATAGGAGAATTCATGGTAGATAGCATGTCAAAATGGCCATTATATATAACCCAAGTATAAATTTTTTTATCTTGAATGGGATATATGATAATAAAAAGAAACTCACAACACTCATGTGTTTTGGGGCAAGAAGGTAAGTGAAGTTATAAGTAAATAATTTGAACTACCATTGCCTGAGAAGATTAAATATGAAGAAGTAATTAAAAAATTAAACAAACATTTTAGTCTGCATCCTTCTTGCCTTATTGCAAGTTTGACCTTGCATAATAGAAAGCAACTAAAGTGCGAGAAAATAAAAGAGCATAATTTGGCTTTGAAAGAAGTAGTTAAAGATTGTGGGTATGGTAATTTTGTAGAGGAATTCCTTATGGATCAATTACTCTGGAGGATAGTGGATGATAGGCTTAGGCAACAATTGTTAGTAGAACCAGAATTAACATATGAAATGGCCACTAATAAGGGCATGGCATATGAGCTCATTTTGGAGCAATCTGAGGCTTATAGAGCAAGGTCAGAAGTGAATGCAAAAATGGGTGTTTTCAAGACAAATAGTGAGAATGGTAGCCCTTGTGAGTCAAAAAGTAAAAATGAAATTAAAATTACCTGTTACTGTTGTGGTAAATTAGCCATATGAAAAAAGAGTACAAATCGAACCAAAACTAATGTCTCAAATGTGGTAAAAAGAGCATTTGCTGTAATTGTGTAAAAAGGAGGGTATAATAGAAAAGCCTATGTCAGAAAGTAAAGGAGGTAAATTAATAAATAAACTCATGATTAAAAATCTACATGTGAAAGAGATATGTCAGTTCATGATTAAAGTAAAAATTCAGGAAATGAAAATAGAAATGAAAGTAGACAGTAGATCAGCCATTTCTATAATGACTCTTACAGATTGGGAGAATTTGTCAGCAACTAATTTTAAGAGTTCACTAGAGAAAACAAGTATTAGAGTAAAAGATGTAAATGACCACATGCGTAAAATTTGCAGCCACATTACTGCCCCAATTAAGTATAACGGTAAAATGCAAAATCTACAGTTATATATTGTAAATGCAAAAATTAACCCCATTATAGGGAGAAATCCTGTTGACTGCACCAATTTATTTGCTGTGTCCTGGCTTCCACCTAGTGATTAGCAATGTTAACATGGTTTAGTAAACAAAGACAGGTATGAAATATAAAAGTTTAATATACATAAAATAACTAATATATGATATCATATGGAGAACTAACTACATTAATTTTGGAATGTTAATATACTATAATTTCTGAGTACCAAATTTACATAAAGTTATAAGTAAAGTTCACGCTAACTGAGACAGGTGTATATTTATTATCTGTGAAGAGCCCAGTTGGATGTTGTAAAATAATAAAAGATCAGTACAAACTGTTTAAGGTCGTAGTAGACTGGATTACCTACAGGTGCTGATTACCTGGAATATTCTATCCTTTTGAACACACACAGGCCAACCACTGTAAGAGGGAAAAGACTGAAAGTTTATTGTGTTTTGTTTATATACCTGTCACATCTCGGTCTCATTGTCTTTCTTTCTATTTCTGGAGTAGTTGGTGACCCATATCTGTCAGACATTAGATCTGGGTTCCACTGACTTGTTTTGTTTTATATATGCTAGTTGTTTAGTTAAGAAATTTTGTTTGACAATCTAGAACCATTGTCAATTGTTATTACTCTCTCTTTCTCTCTTATATATATATATATATATATATATAAGATATAAGAGAGATAATAATATATATACTTATATATATATATATATATATATATATATGTAATAAATAAAGTTTGATATCTGTATTCGTTTCACAATATATGTAATATAGAAATCAATATATATATCAAAATACAGTACAATTTATATAAATTATATTCTTTTAGAAGTAGTTTCGACTATACAATTTGTCGTCTTTATCAACTATATAACGTTGAATAATCAAAGCGAGACAACCCTTAACAATACCCATAGTTCAATTCAGATTTTCCACAATTCTGTTATCTTAACATTTGATGACTGGCAATTCATTAACATTTGACGATTTCTTGAAATCAACATAGCCTCTTTTATTTTACGTTTATTATGACAACGTTCAATTTGAATAATTTTCATATTTTTATAATCAAATTTAAATCCATATTGACAAGATTTATTATGATCAAATATAACAGATGATGAAGGTTTATTTACATCTGTTCCATATTGATTCTCTTTTTGAATTCTATTATATAAAAACATGTTCTTTTATTCTTTTCTCAAATGTACACTTAGATTCACCAATGTATTGTATGCCACATCCACATATCAATCTATATATAATAGAATTTTGATTAAACTTTGAATTTTGAATTTTAGAATTATTAAGCAATCTATTTATGTTATTTGTAGAGAAAAAAGCAATATGACACAAACCATTATAAATTTTCCTAATAAACTTGACCTATGTGTCATAAGCTGTCTGGATTGAAATCATTCTTATTTCGAAATGAAAAATTATGCAAATATTCTAGTGATAAAATTAAAAATCTACATTTATTTGTTAATGACTTGTTAAAAATTGGTTATTATAAAAATGCTATTGCTAATATTATTAAAGGATTTAAAAGAAATCAACACTATAATAAAATTAAAAATAAAAATATCAAAATGAAATGGATTTCAATGCCATTTATATCAGATGAGCAGGTCAAGTTTATTAGGAAAATTTATAATGGTTTGTGTGATATTGCTTTTTTCTCTACAAATAACATAAATAGATTGCTTAATAATTCTAAAGTTCAAAATTCAAAGTTTAATCAAAATTCTATTATATATAGATTGATATGTGGATGTGGCATACAATACATTGGTGAATCTAAGTGTACATTTGAGAAAAGAATAAAAGAACATGTTTTTATATAATAGAATTCAAAAAGAGAATCAATATGGAACAGATGTAAATAAACCTTCATCATCTGTTATATTTGATCATAATAAATTTTGTCAATATGGATTTAAATTTGATTATAAAAATATGAAAATTATTCAAATTGAACGTTGTCATAATAAACGTAAAATAAAAGAGGCTATGTTGATTTCAAGAAATTGTCAAATGTTAATGAATTGCCAGTCATCAAATGTTAAGATAACAGAATTGTGGAAAATCTGAATTGAACTATGGGTATTGTTAAGGGTTGTCTCGTTTTGATTATTCAACGTTATATAGTTGATAAAGACTACAAATTGTATAGTCAAAAGTACTTCTAAAAGAATATAATTTATATAAATTGTACTGTATTTTGATATTGAAACAGTAAGATTCGTATTCGAATCTTAAGTTTCACCTTTTTCTGTCGTCTCTCACTGACCGGTCTATCCCACCCAAATTTAAACTTTTTGATATCGAATTGTGTGCGTAACAATATTAAAAATGTATAAATATATGTAGAATTCGGCATAAACATGCACACATTTCGATCTCAAATTAAAGGCAATAAATGGGGATAAAATAATATCATTTAGATTTCTTTTAATTATATAATTTTGTATAATTTTAATCATTTATTTTGGATTATAAAGTTCGTATTTATTGCTTTGTTTAAATTTCGTTTAATAATAATTCTAAAAAAATCTGATGTAATATTTAATTAAAAGTTAAAATAATCTTATGTTCCTTTTTTGTTTTTGAAATTGAAAAGCATCGGTCAGTGATAGATAATAGATTAATAAAGAAAAATTCCCCAAAATATAATTAGTAAATGTAAAATGTAAACAATAGAACGGCAGCTTTCTTAAATTAAAAAAACCAACAAAATGCATTGATTATCCTCAGGGCAGATTAAGTAGAACCTAAAATATCTTAACAAAATGTGAAAGATCAAGATAAAAAAAGGCCATCTTAGACTTGCTGGAGACATTCACTTAAACTTTAGCTTTGCTCTCGATCACTGAGAGTCTCCAAAAATAATAAAAATAATTTGTTCCTGCCAAGGTATGACCGAGTAAAGCACCTAGATTATTCTCCATCAGGAGATGGCCTGTCAGATGCCGAACTTTCCATTGCCTGTCATAAATTCACCACGAAGATCTGCTGCCTGAAATGAATGAAAAAGCTGCTGCTTCTGTGAAAGAAAATGAAATATCTAAATATAAGAAAGAATTGCCACTCGTGAACTTTTTGCTGCTAAATTAATGGAATCAGAAAACTTCTTATAAAACAGGTACCTGTCTGTGTTCAAACTCTAGAGTACTCTAATAATATGCTATAGCTCTTCTTCATCCTACTTATCTAAATTATAAAATGTAAAAACTACCATATGTATAACTAAAACTGAATAATTAACTTAATGTGTAAATTTCTCTACTAATCTAGCTTACCTCATTCTATCTTGGGTGCGTATTTCTAAGATCTACATTTTATCTATATTTATTATTTAATTATTGCATGCTCACAATTATCTTTATTTTCAAAGTTTAAATCTATGATCGTTTGAAACAGTGAATGCGTGTCACATATTCATTAATATGTACTTTCCTAAATAACTTAACTTTCATATAAATTGACATGCATTCAGTGCATCATTTATTGTAATGCAGGGATTTACTACTTCGCAAATGGCTGACGTATTAGTTATAATAATTCCCAATTAAGATATGTTTTGTATTTATTAAATCATCATGAATAATCACAGAAAATTACATTTCTTTGAGTGTCACCAACGTTCTTTAGTAAATGTTGATAATGTAGGGCCGAATTAGAAATCTATTTAAATCTTATCATAATCGTTTATACTTATACATGTGTTACGTTTTAAAGACGCGATGATCTATTCCACTGTAAATATTCCGGATTCTCCAGGGTTGAAATTAACCCCAGTCATCCTATACAAGCGGGCATAATGGGTGCTCCCATAGGACTTGACAATGTCATGCATCCAGCCGGCAAAACTGCGACACGAACCGCTTGTCCCTGGTTATGCTTGTGTGACACCTTACTTCATCGGGTCGAGGCAGAGACCAACCTGACATTCTTATAAACCCATTCACGGCATTGCAGTTTCAATATACTGCCATTCCATATCGCCTTTCTAAAGCGTACCACGTGTTCCTTTACTTAGTTTTATTATGCTATATATCACTCTGCCTCTGCATTATCTTCATAATTCACTCTCAAATAAATGTTTGCCCTTAGTCATAAGATAAATATTTTAATTAAATAAATATATGTCCGCCGCTACTCTTAAATCTTACTTTAGACTCTTGCATTGCAAAGGTATAAATTTCCCAAGGCATGCATTAGAAATACTTACTTGAGAATTTTAGGTAGCTAGATTACACCTTTAAATAAATGTATTCCTTTTGTAAACATTACAGTATCAGAAATACCACTACTGAAATCCTCAATATAAAATAATGTTTAAATAAATAAATGTATTCTTTAAAATATAATCATGTCGCAAATCCCGCTACAGGAAGCTGTTAGTCCATAAAATATTATTAGATTGTTTTATTAAAATGTATTAATAAATAATTTTAAACTATATGTCTGCAGTTACGTTTCATTTATTCGATACCCATTCTATATAATATTTCCTCGATTATGTAAATATGAATGTTTAATTAATATTAGTTTGGTTATTGGCTAACTCGAGAATAAAATCATGAGTCTCTTGCATATCCCTGACCACCGTGCCTAAGGAAATATTTACTAATGTCGCATCAGATGCGATATTTCGTGGATTGTATTGTGGAACCGATAAACTATGTTCGAACTCAGTACCATGGGTGGCTTCGCTACTCGATGGTGCTGCTCTTCTGTATGGTGGTCGAATTCTGCACTATGTTTACGAGTCACACGTTTTCTGACTGTTACATAGTTAAATTTTTTTTTAGCGTTTGGCGCTTTCCAATGTGGAGCTTTCGATACAAAAAACCCATATATACCCTGAGCAAAATATAATGCATATAAATTTCTTTTAGCATTCGTTACTCGAGATAGCTAATTATTCTATATATATATATGATTTTGTTTGATAAAAATAATGAAAAAAAATAAATTGAGTGAAATAATGTGGGTCGAGTGAATGAAAGGACAGCAGGTGTAATAACAAATTTAAGGAAAGCAGGGATGTGTGTGTAAGTTAAGAAGGAACGAAAATACTCGGATCTAATGAAATAAATTTATATATATATATATGTAAAAAAAAAGTAATCAGTCGTTAAATGAGAAAGCAAGTAGCATTGAATTTTTTTATTAAAACACCATTATATATATAGCATAGACAGCAGAAGCTTGTTATATATGTTAATAGTAAATATTTTGTTAAAGTACAAAAATATATATCATGACAGCAGTAGCTTATTATACGCGTAACCAGTAGTTCGCTATAATATATATGTTAAATATGTTAAACGCAGCAATATAGAGATAGGGCAATGTAGAGTAGGTGAGAGCAACGAAAGAGTGTTATAGGGCCAATATACCGGTGGGGAGTAGTCAAATGCTAGTGATATAAAATAAATAAATCATATTAATAAAATGGAATCAGAAAATATTGATATACAGCAAGAAGATTTATCTGAAGCTTTGGAGTCGACACCCGAGCAAAGGGAAGCTCCGCAACAATACAGAGGATCAATGGACTTTATTTTCAAGTTCATTGAGAAAATACTCAGACAGAATATGCAAGAAATGAAGAAAATGTATGAGGAGGAAATGAGAAAAAGAAGAGATGAAGAATCAAAACAGAGACAAGAAGAAGAAAAGAGAAGAGTTAGAGAATATCAGGAATTTAAAGAAATTATGTGGAGAGAGTTAGAAGCCATATAGGAATATTTTTCAATATTCCCATCTACTAAAAAGGAAGAAGAGATTAAAGATATGGAAAAGGAAAGGGAGTCAGAGAGATCAGATGAACCGAGGATAGTAGAAGGGCAAGCAGGTAGTGTAGTAAATATGAAAAAGTGTGATGAGCAAAGGAACCTCATTTCAGCCAATGAAGGCCCACAAGAACCGGAGAAGGAAAGCAGCATTAAAGAAGAGACGAAGATGGACACTGGACACCAAAGCTATTTAGCCAAGATGATCCACATCAAAATTTTTAGAGGGGAAATAGGAGAAAATCCTCAAGCCCACTTAGAGAGCTTGCAAAAGTTCTTCCAAGTTCATAAGACAGGGCCAGATGAGCAGATAGCGATAGCCAGTTACCATCTACAGGGATCTGCCAAGGACTGGTGGAATATGGTGAGATGGAAGCCTTAACCATAGAAAAATACAAAGATGCATTAATGAATCATTACTGGAGCAACGAGCGTCAAAGTAGTATCTACAATATGCTCTGCCAGGAAAAATATGGGACAATACCCCAAGAGACACACACACAGTTTTTTCTCTGCCAAGCGAACCGGTTTAAATCCCTTACAACGTTCGCCTTTTCAGATTCACACCTCATAGGGACCATCCAGCATAGTATGCCGCTAACCATCCAACAATTAATGGCAGGCAGTCGGATCAAAGACATAGAAGAAATGATTGAATTTCTCACTACATTGGATTTTAACTATTGGGCCAAAGAACCACCCGATAAAAGGCAAAGATTAGAAAACCCAAGGCTGCAGTCATCGATGACGAGAGATTGGTATTATCCACCTGACCCGGGGTTGTAAAAATATTAGACTCTTAGGACAGATTAAACATATATGAGAATATTAAATGGAACTTGATATAATGAACTTGGTTGAATGGATTGTACTTTAGTCAAATAGGATTTTAGATAGAAATTTTATTATATATATTGTTGTTTTAATTACTATTACTACTAAAAAATTTTTTTTATATTATACTAACTAATCCTATTCTAAGAATTTTGTTTTATATATATATATATTCAGTTTAACTAATTATTTCTATGATTTTAACCAGACATGGCCAAATTAGGCCATTTTAATTAAACTATAAATTCTAGATCCGGGTATATAAATTGTTCGTTGCTTCATGTAATCTCTGCTTTCTATATTTCAATCTATCTGTACAAAAAGAAAATTTTAATAATTTTTTTTTCGTATTTAAATTATGTAATGTAAATTTTTTTTGTCTCTTTCTTGCCTCCTTTGTTCTTCCTTAATTGTTCACGGGAAGTATGGGGAAATGAAACAGTAAGATTCGTATTCGAATCTTAAGTTTCACCTTTTTCTGTCGTCTCTCACTGACCGGTCTACCCCACCCAAATTTAAACTTTTTGATATCGAATTGTGTGCATAACAATATTAAAAATGTATAAATATATGTAGAATTCGGCATAAACACGCACACATTTCGATCTCAAATTAAAGGCAATAAATGGGGATAAAATAATATCATTTAGATTTCTTTTAATTATATAATTTTGTATAATTTTAATCATTTATTTTGGATTAAAAGTTCGTATTTATTGCTTTGTTTAAATTTCGATTAATAATAATTCTAAAAAAATCTGATGTAATATTTAATTAAAAGTTAAAATAATCTTATGTTCCCTTTTTGTTTTTGAAATTGAAAAGCATCGGTCAGTGATAGATAATAGATTAATTAAAGAAAAATTCCCCAAAATATAATTAGTAAATGTAAAATGTAAACAATAGAACGGCAGCTTTCTTTAATTAAAAAACCCAACAAAATGCATTGATTATCCTCAGTGCAGATTACGTAGAACCTAAAATATCTTAACAAAAATGTGAAAGATCAAGATTAAAAAAAAGAGGCCATCTTAGACTCGCTGGAGACATTCACTTAAACTTTAGCTTTGCTCTCGATCACTGAGAGTTTTCAAAAATAATAAAAATAATTTGTTCCTCCAAGGTATGACCGAGTAAAGCACCTAGATTATTTTCCATCGGGAGAAGGCCTGTCGGATGTCGAACTTTCCATTGCCCATCAAAAAATTAACCATAAAGATCTGCTGCCTGAAATGAATGAGAAAGCTGCTGCTGCTGTGAAAGAAAATGAAATATCTAAATACAAGAAAGAATTGCCACTCGTGAACTTTTTGCTGCTAAACTAATGGAATCAGAAAACTTCTTATAAAACAGGTACCTGTCTGTGTTCAAACTCTAGAGTACTCTAATAATATGCTATAGCTCTTCTTCATCCTACTTATCTAAATTATAAAATGTAAAAACTACCATATGTATAACTAAAACTGAATAATTAACTTAATGTGTAAATTTCTCTTCTAATCTAGCTTACCTCATTCTATCTTGGGTGCGTATTTCTAAGATCTACATTTTATCTATATTTATTATTTAATTATTGCATGCTTACAATTGTCTCTATTTTCAAAGTTTAAATCTATGATCGTTTGAAACAGTGAATGCATGTCACATTTTCATTAATATGTATTTTCCTAAATAACTTAACTTTCATATAAATTGACACGCATTCAGTGCATTATTTATTGTAATGCAGGGGTCTACTACTTCACAAATGGCTGACGTATTAGTTATAATAATTCCCAATTTAGATATGTTTTGTATTTATTAAATCATCATGAATAATCCCAGAAAATTACATTTCTTTGAGTGTCACCAATGTTCTTTAGTAAATGTTGATAATGTAGGGCCGAATTAGAAATCTATTTAAATCTTATCATAATCGTTTATACTTATACATGTGTTACGTTTTAAAGATGCGATGATCTATTCCGCCGTAAATATTCCGGATTCTCCAAAGTTGAAATTAACCCCAGTCATCCTACACAAGTGGGCATAATGGGTGCTCCCGTAGGACGACAATGTCATGCAGCCAGCCAGCAAAACTGCAACACAAACTGCTTGTCCCTGGTTATGCTTATGTGACACCTTACTTCGTCGAATCGAGGCAGAGACCAGCCTGACATTCTTATAAACCCATTCGCGGCTTTGCAGTTTCAATATACTGCCATTCCATATCGCCTTTCTAAAGCGTACCACATGTTCCTTTACTTAGTTTTATTATTCTATATATCACTCTGCCTCTGCATTATCTTCATAATTCACTCTCAAATAAATGTTTGACCTTAGTCATAAGATAAATATTTTAATTAAATAAATATATGTCCGCCACTACTCTTAAATCTTACTTTAGACTCTTGCATTGCAAAGGTATAAATTCCCCAAGGCATGCATTAGAAATACTTACTCGAGAATTTTAGGTAGCTAGATTACGCCTTCAAATAAATGTATTCCTTTTGTAAACATTACAGTATCGGAAATACCGCTACTGAAATCCTCAATATAAAATAATGTCTAAATAAATAAATGTATTCTTTAAAATATAATCATGTCGCAAATCCCGCTACTGTAGCTGTTAGTCCATAAAATATTATTAGATTGTTTTATTAAAATGTATTAATAAATAATTTTAAACTATATGTCTGCAGTTACGTTTCATTTATTCGATACCCATTCTATATAACATTTCCTCAATTATGTAAATATGAATGTTTAATTAATATTAGTTTGGTTATTGGCTAACTCGACAATAAAATCATGAGTCTCTTGCATATCCCTGACCACCGTGCCTAAGGAAATATTTACTAATGTCGCATCAGATGCATTGTTTCGTGGATTGTATTGTGGAAACGATAAACTATGTTCGAACTCAGTACCATGGGTGGCTTCACTACTCGATGGTGCTGCTGTTCTGTATGATGGTCGAATTCTGCATTATATTTATGAGTTACACGTTTTCTGACCGTTACAATATATATATATTGATTTTTATATTATATATATATATAACAACATTAATAATAACCACCAGTAAATAATTATACCTTATAATAAAGTTTATCAAAGTAATGAAACAGTAAGATTTGCTTTGCCAATCTTTGTTTCACCAAGCACAGACATTCGTTACATTGTTGTTTTTTTTTAATATTTATTAAACATGAAAGTAAATTAAAAAGTTCGCATTTAAAAATTTTCTTTAAGAATTAAAAATTGAAATTAAATATCATCTTAAACTCGTATATATTAAATCGCACAGATAATGAAAAATTATTAAAATAAAACTTTATTAAAGAAAAAGTATTTTAAAACTAAATTTTAAAAAGATTTGGAGATAAAATTATATCTTTAAATTTATCTTTAAATATATCTTTGATTTGGAAAACAGGTTAATTAATCAGAAATGGAAATGATAAATTTAATTAATCAAATGTAAACCAGCCTTGGGCATTTAAATGTAAAAACATCGGTCAGATAGGAAAACAATAGAAACTTTTAGCAAATGAAATAAATCCATTGGGAAATCGGACCTCAATGAAAAGGATCATCACATCGATGACGTAATGTTAAGTCAATCTTTCAAAGTAATATAAAAGGACAAGTTTGGAAATTATTAGTTAGTGATTATGATTATTACAATGTGACAGATAGGTGTTAGTGCGGAGGTGCGGGAGAAGGGATTGAAGAGACGCACGATTCAATCCCTTCAGTTTTGCTAAGAAAGAAAGAGAAATGAACTATCGTTTTTCTACATTGAGGACCAGTTAAAGCAAAAACCTCCGGATGGATAAATAAATCGGCCAACAGAATACCAATCTTAGGATGGTGTAAGAATTCACTATCATGGCAAGCAATGGATAAAGATGAACTGTTTTAAACCGTAAGAACTTTATAAATAATGAACATTAAATTAAAATTTTCCATATTTAAATGATTGCAATATTATCCTATCTGACCAACTTAATTTATTATTAATGTTATTTGATGTATTTTTTATTTATTTATTTAAAATCATTTCCATTTATTTAATTTTGTTCTTTAAGTTTTATTATGATTTCTGTTTTCCGATAAGTTAAATTATATAAATGTTAAACTTAAGTCGGGCGTGAATGGCTGTATAGATTTGTAATGTTATATTAGGGGAGGGTAATCTTAGGTTATTTGTTTTGTTGTTAGATTGGGTCAATGGATTGGATATATTGATGTAGTTAGTAGATGTAGTCAGAGATTCACTACTGGCAGATCGTTTATATATATGCTGCACTCACCCATTTGCCTATGAAAGGAATTATAAGACGGAGAATGCAGTTCCTTTCTATGGAGTTTTTTTTATTGTTCTTCTCATTAGATAGATGTAATATTCCTATCTGATGAGAGTCAATGTCTTCTCTTAATCTTTTTGGTGCTGCCGTATTCCATATTACATTGAATACATCGATGTATCAGATGAATTGATGCCAGTTTGACTGCAAATTTTAGCCTAAGGTTAAATAGGGATAGAATACTTTATTTTCAAATGCAAATCTATGTAGTCTATTCATACTCGACCCTAAATAAAAATGCATTAAATTTAAGTTGTTTATAGATGCTTGCATGGATTGGTTATCGGTTAAGTATGTTTTGGGTTTTCATATTTGATCAAAATATATAGACATTCGATAAATAATCATACCTTACGGTGAGTATCTAAAATGTATTTATTCGGATGTCTTTTAAGTCATTGGTGACAATGCAAGTATCTTATGGTGAATACTATTGGGTTACTTATAAATTTCCCTCTGCAATTGTCAGTATCAATGATTTTATATTTTGATCATTTATGTTTACTTTGAAATGTTTTTAACCATGTAATCTATGTAACCGATCTATATGCAACATATTAAAACAAGCTTTTATAATCCCATCTGTGCGAACTTAATTAAAATGTAAACTTATAATATAATAGAAATTAAAATGTAAATTAAAAATCTAAAGTAAAGTTAAAAAAATAATATTAAATGTTAAAGTGTAAACTGATACTAAAACAATTTTCAATCTTATATATATATATATATATATATATATGTGCATAAATAAATGTTTGTATGTTTATTACTGGCAGTGGCTTATTTTATTCTTTTATATATATATACTCTTATATTATATTATTAAATCTCTGCTATTCCACTGAGCTAATGACATGGGCTAACGACCAGATGCAAAAAAAAAATAATTTTTTTTTGACTTATGTATCTGCCTACTCTATAAATTTTTCTAGGTTCAAATACCTAGATGACACCCGTAGTGCAGTTTACATAAGTCTACATTCACCGGATCATTATAATAACCATTGTCAATTGTTATTACTCTCTCTTTCTCTCTCTCTCTCTTATATATATATATATATATATGAAAAACAAAAACAAGTTTTAATCACGTTAAAACCTGCTGACGCTTGTATTTATGATCAGCAGATGGCGTTTTTACCAAAAACACGATCAAGCGTTTGTTTACATAAACGATCAAAGAGTCAGATTTAACTATCTCTTTCGTTTTAGCCCACTTTCAGATCAGCTGATTTCAAGCTATTTTGCTATCATCAGTGAAAGACAGAGCCAAGAAACTAGATCTAAAAACTGACTCCAATTGTTTATGCACAGAGTTTCTATCTGTTTGCAAGCATGAAATTTTTCAGACCGATAAAGTCTTCAAATTCAGCCAAACAAGCTAGATAGCTATATGGGTCTGATCTCAGTTCAGCTTCTCCACATAGTCAAAGCCTCTGCAATCTATATCATTGCGGAAACCTTTAAAGGTAGATTTATGAAAAACAAAAACAAGTTTTAATCACGTTAAAACCTGCTGACGCTTGTATTTATGATCAACAGATGGCGTTTTTACCAAAAACACGATCAAGCGTTTGTTATATATATATAACAACATTAATAATAACCACCACTAAATAATTATACCTTATAATAAAGTTTATCACAGTAATGAAACAGTAAGATTTGCTTTGCCAATCTTTGTTTCACCTTTTTTATTCCTTAGCTACCCTCATACCTAGTTTAAACCTCAATGTATTGTAGTGCCTGTATCAAGCTTATTTACCAAAATCCTGCCTAATTTAGATCATGAATGTAAATATACTCGTGTTATATATATATACATAATTCCATAATCCCCAGCATAAACAATTTATAAATTGTGAATATGTCCACATATACATATTCATTTTAAAAAGTAGGTAATATAAGTCATATTTACACACATACTGCGATAATATATTTAAAACTTAAGAGAAATAATATTTTTGTTATTTAAAGTTGTCCTGTTTAAATCTATTTATTTATAATTATTACGTTCATAATACTTGTTTTTATTTAATTTAAAATAATATTAAACTTTTAAATAGATTTAAACATTAAGAATTTAAAAAGTTGTAAATAATTTTATTTTAGTTTTTAAAAATCAGGCTACAAATTTTAAGTATAAAGTAAATGAGGATTGGGAAGAAAACAATAGGTCTAATTCATTCTATTATTAAAATGCATTAATGTCATAAATATTTGGCCATCTAGATAAACAACAGATGTTCACTTTGGTATTTTTTTAATTTATATTAGTTTTAAAACAAAATTGAAGTTTTAATCTGAATATCTTAAAAGCAAGTAAAATTAATTATAACACCATGTATTTTTTTTAAATATTTGGATACGATAAATAACAGCATTTGGTTTATAAAAAAATCTATTTTGGTAATGGATTGTTATGCCACAGCATAGTTCTATTGTGAGCTGCCTTGATATATAGAGAGCTTAATTTATTAATTAGTAATTCTTGATTAGTTGAGATTTGATGAGTTGACATTTTTATTAGTTGAATTATTTTGAGATATTATTTTAGATCATTCTTTAATTGAATTAGTAGCTGAATATATTATTTTTGAGAGATTAAATTGATTAGTTATATATTCTGAGAGGAGAAGCTTTGTATACCAAGAATCCGCTTTAATTTTTAATAAATTTGTAAAATACCAGCCTTTA
The DNA here is from genome assembly GCA_028023455.1 of Epiperipatus broadwayi. Lineage (NCBI taxonomy): Eukaryota > Metazoa > Onychophora > Udeonychophora > Euonychophora > Peripatidae > Epiperipatus > Epiperipatus broadwayi. The sequence goes on from JAQFVV010000628.1 coordinate 236,745, forward strand.
TGAATGGTTGTGAAAATGCCTGAGAAGAGGCTGACAAGGAAGGCTGAATTCCTTCTTGGGAATGGCCATCCTGCAGCCCATATACCACCATCTGATGACCCTTCCAGAGAGACCTACTGTAAACTGCCACTACTGCTGAAAATTCAACCAATGTTAATCCTGAAACAAAGAAGTAGCTGTGAACATCAGAATAAATGCTACTGCTGTAAAGTTCCATTGAAACATCAAAGAAGCAACTGAAGAATACAATGTGCACACTGACTGTCCAACATATATGAGATAACCAAATTGACTGAAGAGCTTTTTTGTAATATATATTCCCTCTAAGCTATAGTTATTTCAAATTATTTTCTGTAATAAATCAATGTTTAACTGTCTACTGCTATGTAATAACTTTGTAACTTAACTAGTCTATTTTCCCTCTATACTTGGGTTAATATTTATGAATTTTTTTAATGTTTTATTTCTTCCATTATGATGGTGTGCGTAGGTAGTCATAAATCGATCAAATTACTTCTTTTCCCTTTTAAATTAGTATGCTGCCATATTAACATGGATTAATTATAGAACTGGCTCTAATATTTTAAATATCTTGTCAGATCACTTGTTCAAAGATGATCTTGTTTAATATTTTACACTTATTAACTATTGATGCCCTTTTATATATAAAATTCTTTGTTTATTTTATAACGTCAGGGTATGTGCAATGTTGATAAGAAAATATTATAGAAATGAATTGATTATGCATTAAGCCTATATCGTATCTTATGAAATCCTGTCATCATTCGCACCTCATACTTAAATATTATAATTTGTTTTCGTGTAAGTATACATACCTGTAAGAAGTATTAAATTTGAGGTCAAGAATATGCATACCTTTATAAAACAAATATTGTTCAGAATTGATTAAGTGCCTTTGCTCAACTAGAGTAAAACCTGTTATATAATATTTTATATACTTTATATGTGATGTGTGTTGCTGGTATAGAGGTATTGGGTGTTGAGACCTTGCTTTGGTTTTTAAGGGTACAAATGTCTGAGACCATTCTTTTTTCTCTCTGTAGTTTTCAGATAGAGTGCGTATTAGAAAACCAACCTGGGAATATTATGAAGTAATCACACAGTCATGAAGTGCTTGGATAAGTCCAGAATTGGGCTGTTATTATGTGATGAAACATTACATGAATTTATGATGAGATGGCATCCCAAATACTTTATTTTACTATTTTATTTTATTTTACAAAGCTGAGGATTGAACATATCACAATCCATCTTTTACATTAAATCTAGCTGGCACCACAGATCTCTCTTAAGTATTAATTTTAGAATATTCTTTGAATTGTCCATGTCTTAATCACTTTTTTGCCTCATAGCTCAGTGAGAATTTGTCCTCACTCTTTTGGAATGCAATATATGTTCTTTTATTAAAATATTAAATATGTTAAATCTTTTAAACAAATAGTTTATTATATTCACTACCAGCATCTCACATATCATTGCAATAAATATTGTTTTAAACCAACAATACTTTGTGTAGGTACTTAACCACAATCTTTGATAATTAACACAAGAAATTAAGAAATGGTAATGTACACTGAAACAGTAAGATTTGTATTCGAATCTTAAGTTTCACCTTTTTCTGTCGTCTCTCACTGACCGGTCTATCCCGCCCAAATTTAAACTTTTTGGTATCGAATTGTGTGTGTAGCAATATTAAAAATGTATAAATATATGTAGAATTTAGCATAAACACGCACACATTTCGATCTCAAATTAAAGGCAATAAATGGGGATAAAATAATATAATTTAGATTTCTTTTAGTTATATAATTTTGTATAATTTTAATCATTTATTTTGGATTATAAAGTTCGTATTTATTGGTTTGTTTAAATTTCGTTTAATAATAATGCTAAAAAAATCTGATGTAATATTTAATTAAAATTTAAAATAATCTTATGTTCCCTTTTTGTCTTTGAAATTTAAAAGCATTGGTCAGTGATAGATAATAGATTAATTAAAGAAAAATTCCCCAAAATATAATTAGTAAATGTAAAATGTAAACAATAGAATGGCAGCTTTCTTTAATTAAAAACCAACAGCACACGTCTGAATTATCCTCAGGGGAATGGCAGCTTTCTTTAATTAAAAACCAACAAAATGCATTGATTATCCTCAGGGCAGATTAAGTAGAACCTAAAAATACCTTAACAAAAATGTGAAAGATGAAGATAAAAAAAGAGGCCATCTTGGACTTGCTGGAGACATTCACTTCAACTTTAGCTTTGCTCTCGATCACTGAGAGAGATCAAAATATAAAATAATTTGTTCCTGCCAAGGTATGACCGAGTAAAGCACCTAGATTATTCTCCATTGGGAGATGGCCTATCGGATGCCGAACTTTCCATTGCCCATCATAAATTCACCATGAAGATCTGCTGCCTGAAATAAATGAAAAAGCTGCTGCTGCTGTGAAATTAAATGAAATATCTAAATACAAGAAAGACTTGCCACTCGTGAACTTTTGCTGCTAAACTAATGGAATCAGAAAACTTCTTATAAAACAGGTACCTGTCTGTGTTCAAACTCTAGAGTACTCTAATAATATGCTATAACTCTTCTTCATACTACTTATCTAAATTATAAAATGTAAAAACTACCATATGGATAACTTAATGTGTAAATTTCTCTACTAATCTAGCTTACCTCATTCTATCTTGGATGCGTATTTTTAAAATCTACATTTTATCTATATTTATTATTTAATTATTGCATGCTCACAATTGTCTCTATTTTCAAAGTTTAAATCTATGATCGTTTGAAACAGTGAATGCGTGTCACATTTTCATTAATATGTACTTCGTCGGGCCGAAGCAGAGACCAGCCCAACATTCTTATTTCCTTAATAACTTCACTTTCATATAAATCGACACGCATTCAGTGCATCATTTATTGTAATGCAGGGTCTACTACTTCGCAAATGGCTGGCATATTAGTTGTAATAACTACCAGTTTATATATGTTTTGTATTTATTAAATCTAATAATTTCCGATTTTTCTTCACTATTGATAATAATGTAATATTAAATACGCTTAACGTATATAGTGAAATTAAATTCAACGATTATATTAATATTTCTTAAGGCTAAGCTCTTTCAGAGCTTTCACTCATATTCATAGCCTCTTAACGTAGTAATTTATGCAAATCTATGCAAGCTTATTTATATTATCCATCTCTTTGAAATGGAAAAGCATGTGTCTCTCCTGTTTATTGCTTTTAAATCTCTTGATATATACCATGCTTCTTTCACCTTCCTTTTGATGTCATTTCTTTCAGTTGTAATTATCCTAGCATTTGCAGGTTCGAATTCATGATTAGCCTCTATCTGGTGGTCCACAAATACTGAGCTGCCTTCGTTTGTTCTTAATACTCTTTTATATAAGTATTTATGCTGAGCCACTCTGTTGTTTATAGTGGCCCGAGTCTCACCATAGTATACTGCATCGCAGTCCGGCTTGAGGGCATGCCAACCTGTACACAACATGTGGTGTTGATTGTAGGTCAATTTTGTCCTTAGAATTGTTCAAAATCCTGTTGGTGTTTGGAGGGGTTCAAAAACCTACTGTAAATTCATTTTGCAATTTTTTGATCAGTTTTCTAGCAATGTTAGGAATATATGGCAGACATATGCGTTGTTTTTTGTCCTTATTAGGTTTGGTTATGTTTTCATAAAATGTTTTAATTCTTCTGTTGATGGTTATTAAATCATAACCAACCTTCATCAGATCATTAACATATTGGTTAATATTAATTCTTCTTTCAAACGAAGGCAGCTCAGTATTTGTGGACCACCAGATAGAGGCTAATCATGAATTCGAACCTGCAAATGCTAGGATAATTACAACTGAAAGAAATGACATCAAAAGGAAGGTGAAAGAAGCATGGTATATATCAAGAGATTTAAAAGCAATAAACAGGAGAGACACATGCTTTTCCATTTCAAAGAGATGGACAATATAAATAAGCTTGCATAAATTTGCATAAATTACTACGTTAAAAGGCTATGAATATGAGTGAAAGCACTGAAAGCGCTTAGCCTTAAGAAATATTAATATAATCGTTGAATTTAATTTCACTATATACGTTAAGCGTATTTAATATTAAATCTAATAAATAATTCTAGAAAATCACATTTCTTTGAGAGTCACCAGAGTTCTTGAGTAAATGTTGGTAATGTAGGGCTGAGTCAGAAATCTATTTAAATCTTATCATAATTGTTTATACAGTATACATGTGCTATGTTTTAGAGACGCGATGACCCATTCCACTGTGAAATTTCCGGATTCTTCAGGGTTGAAATTAACCCCAGTCATCCTATACAAGCGGGCATAATGGGTGCTCCCATAGGAGTTGACAACATCATGCAGCCAGCCAGCAAAACTGCGACATGGACCGCTTGTCCCTGGTTATGCTTATGTGACACCTTACTTCGTCAGGCTGAGGCAGAGACCAGCCCGACATTCTTATAAACCCATTCGCGGCATTGCAGTTTCGATATACTGCCATTCCATATTGCCTTTCTAAAGCGTACGTGTTCCTTGACTTAATTTTATTATTGTATATATCACTCCACCTCTGCATTATCTTCGTAATTCACTCTCAAATAAATGTTTGCCCTTAGTTACAAATAAATATTTTAATTAAATAAATATATGTCTGCCATTACTCTTATAACCCATACTTTAGAGTCTTGCATTGCAAAGGTATAAATCTCTCCAGGCATGCATTAGAAATACTTACTCAAGAATTTTAGGTAGCCAGATTACACCCTCAAATAAATTAATTCCTTTTGTAAACAAACAAATAATGTATTCTTTGAAATATAATCATGTTGCAAATCCCGCTACTGAAGCTGTTAGTCAATAAAATATTATTAGTAAATGTTTTATTAAAATGTGTGAATAAATAATTTTGAACTATACATCTGCAGTTATGTTTCATTTATTCGATACCCATTCTATATAATATTTCCTTGATTATGTAAATATGAATGTTTAATTAATATTAGTTTGATTATTGGCTAACTTGAGAATAAAATCATGAGTCTCTTGCATATCCCTGACCACCGTGCCTAAGGAAATGGTTACTAATGTCACATCAGATGTGTTGTTTCGTGGATTGTATTGTGGAACCGATAAACTATGTTCAAACTCAGTACCATGGGTGGCTTCGCTACTGGATGGTGCTGCTGTTCTGTATGGTGGTCAAATTCTGCACTATGTTTACGAGTCACATGTTTTCTGACTGTTACATAGTTAAATTTTTTTTTTAGTGTTTGGTGCTTTCCAACGTGGAGCTTTCGATACAAAAAACCCATATATACCCTGAGCAAAATATAACACATATAAATTTCTTTTAGCATTCGTTACTCGAGTTAGCTAATTAATCTATATATATACGATTTTGTTTTGATAAAAATAATGAAAAAAAATAAATCGAGTGAAATAATGTGGGTCGAGTGAATGAAAGGACAGCAGGTGTAATAACAAATTTAAGGAAAGCAGGGATGTGTGTGTAATTTAAGAAGGAATGAAAATACTCGGATCTAATGAAATATTATATATATATATGTCAAAAAAAAAGTAATCAGTCACTAAATGAGAAAGCAGGTAGCATTGAATAATTTATTAAAGCACCATTATATATATAGCATAGACAGCAGAAGCTTGTTATATATGTTAACAGTAAATATTTTGTTAAAGTACAAATATATATATCATAGACAGCAGTGACTTATTATATGCGTAACCAGTAGTTCAATATAATATATATGTTAAATATGTTAAACGCAGCAATATAGAGATAGGGCAATGTAGAGTAGGTGAGGGCAGCGAAAGAGTGTTATAGGGCCAATATACCGGTGGGGAGTAGTCAAATGCTAGTAGTATAAAATAAATAAATCACATTAAGAAAATGGAATCAGAAAATATTGATATACAGCAAGTAGATTTATCTGAAGCTTTGGAGTCAACACCCGAGCGAAGGGAAGCCCCGCAACAATACAAAGGATCAATGGACTTAAATTTCAAGTTCATGGAGGAAATACTCAGACAAGTATGCAAGAAATGAAGGAAATGTATGAGGAGGAGATGAGAAAAAGAAGAGATGAAGAATCAAAACAGAGACAGGAAGAAGAAAAGGTGAGAGTGAGAGAGTATCAGGAAATTCAAAAATTTGTCTTGAGAGACTTAGGAATGATAGCAAACAAATACAGAATAACCCAAGTCAATAAAGAGGGGGGAAATATAAGGACAAAAAGGTTAGACCTCAAAGCTACTTAGGAAAGATTGATTATTCAGATAAAAATTTTTATAGGAGAGACAGGAGAAAATCATCAAGCCCACTTAGAGAGCTTACAAAGTTTCTTTCAAGTGCGTAAGGCAGAAGCAGGTGAACAGATAGCTATTGCCAGTTACCATTTACAGGGCTATGCCAAAGACTGGTGGGATATGGTGAAATGGAAACCTAAAACTATAGAGAAGTACACAGATGCATTAATAAAACAATATTGGAGCGACAAGAATCAAATTGATATCTACAACACGCTCTGTCATGAAAAATACGTGGCAATACCCCGAGAAACACATGCTCAGTTTTTCCTCTGCCAAGCAAACCGAGTTAAATCTCTCACGACATTCGCATTGGCAGATAGACATATCATTGGAACGATTCAACAAAATATGCCAGTAACAACCCAAAAGCTGATGATCATAAGTTGTATCAAAGACATTGAAGAGATGGGAGAATCTCTTGCAGTTTTAGATGATAGCCATTGGTTTGAAAGTCTAGTAGATCACGAATGTAAGCAGGAGACCAGACAACAGCAATCAGCAACTACTAGCAATCATAGTGAGAAAGAAAGAAACCAAATGGCAATTCAATCAAGCGGGATTTCAGTAAAAGATTACCAGTACCAGCATTCATCTTGCCAGCAGCTGAGAGTAGTGGAGATGACTAACCTAACATCAGTCATCCAGGAAGAGGATCCCACTTGGGGACTTCAGATTGGCCCTTGCCCAATTATTAATACAAAAATTGGGGCCTCAGTTGCACAAATTCTTCTTGACACATGGAGCCAGATTTCCTGTGTTTCTAGAGAGTGGTTAACAAATTACAATAAACATAGACTCATACCCAGGCTTCCCGCTCGCCCAATCCAAATGAAGCTGGCTGATGGAAGAACAACCAGAACTGAAAACTATCAAGTCTGGTTGGAAATATCGATAGAAGAAGCCAATGCAGGACATGTCTTCTTAGTGATAAAAGGACTAATGCAGGACATGATAATGGGGTCCGACTTCTTAACCCAACATGAATATATCCTGGACTATAAAAAAAGATACTAAATTTCCAGCAGAAGCAGATTAGTTTTGATACAAATAAACAAACTGAAGAAATCCAATTAAGATGTCTGGAAGTCATTCCTGATGAGGATATCCAAGAGAAAATTATGGGATCATCATTAGACAAGGTAGAGGACCAATTCCAGTTGCAAAAATTACTTATGGAAAATCGTACAATATTTTCTCAGGTCCCAGGTGAAATTAGTGATTACGTCCATCGGATACGAGTAAAAGAAGAGACGCATTTCCAGACCCACACATACCCTATCCCATTTCAGTATCAAGAAGAGGTGAATGCTCAAATTAAGCAGATGATTGACTGGGGTGTAATTGCAAAAAGGTCATCACCCTATAATAACCCGTTAGTCGTAGTCAAAAAGAAAGATGGAACCATATGATTGTGTCTCGATGCTAGAACATTAAACAACATTACTATACCTGAGCAGGACATTCTACCACCTATCCAAGAAACATTTATCAAGTTGACTGCTAAGAATATTTTCTCTACCCTTGACCTAACTGCCAGTTACTGGCAAATGGCTCTCCTCCCCCAGGATCGAAAATATATTGCGTTCAGATACAATGGGCAAACCCACATTTTTAAGAGAGTACCTTTTGGGCTGATAAATAGCGGGGCTGGCCTCATGAGGTGTTTGGACCAAGTATTGTCAGAAAGATTAAAAAAAATTGGTATGTTATGTAGACGATGTAGTAGTTGCGTCTAGAGACATTGCAGAACATCTGGAGGATTTAAAACAATTTTTCGATGAGTGCACCCAGAAAAATATAACTGTTAATTTAAAAAAAAGTTTTTTCACATTGAGGGAAATTTCCTTTTTAGGCCATATTGTAAATGGTCAAGGAATTAGGGCTCACCCTGACAAGGTCACCGCTATTGAAAATTTCCCTAGGCGTACGAACCGATAACAAGTTTGATCATTTCTGGGCCTTTGCAATTACTATCACAAGTTTTACCCCCATTTTGCCAAAGATACATCATCACTAGTAGAATTGATAAGACCTCACCACCGATGGGAATGAATGAAGACCCATGAAGAAGACTTCAGTCAAGTAAAGAGAAGATTTTTAGAGACTGTGATGTTACACTACCCAGATTTTACCTGTCCCTTTTATTTGCAGATTGATAGCAGTCAGAAGGGATTGGGCGCGGTTCTATTTCAAGTCAACCAAGAAGGCCAACACCAAATACTATATTTTAGCAGCCGCACTCTGAAAGGAGCCAAAAAGAACTACACAGTGACGGAACAAGAGACACTAGCAATCATGTGGTCATGCAATAAGTTCAAGCAGATGTTGCTGGGTTCAGAAGTGATTATCATTACTGACCACCGGTGTCTCGAATTCCTAAATAAAAGTTACCTGAACAATGACCGCCTCATCAGATGGAGTCTTTCACTTCAAAGATTTCATTATAAAGTTGTCTACTGCCCTGGGCCTGAAAATACAGTGGCCGATATATTAAGTTGACATCCTATAGAACTGGAGCCACACAACCCGCATAATAAGTGATCAGCCATTGGTAATTGCAGCAACGGTACTGGAACACAAATTAAGGAACCTTCAACATTGGCAAGAGCAGCAGCTGTTAGTAAAAAGCTTATCCATATTGTACAACAGCAAGGCTGCTCAACACCTCGAGGAAAGAAGCTATATCGGATAAGAAATGGGTTGCTCCAGCAGAAGATTGTGGGAGATAAAATTTACTGAAAAATCTTGGTACCACCTGACCTCAGAAACCGTCTCATCATGTATATGCATGATTTAGTAGGGCACTATGGCCCTAGAAAAACAGAAGAAGCTATAAGATGACAATTTCACTGGCCAAAGCTATATGAAGATGTGATGGATACCCTCAAGAAATGTGCTATTTGTGCAAGAGATAAACCACCAAATAGGAACTTTAGTGGAGTAGGTGCCTCTATCATTCCATCCGCACCAAATGAAATACTTGCGATCGATCACTATGGCTCATTGCCATCCTAGCGTAGATTCCGTTACTTACTTGTAACTTATCTATTCTCAAAACATGCTTGGGCCTATCCTGTGATGTGAGCAGATTCCCGTTGCGCAATTCGAGTGTTACAAAAGTGTCAATTCGTCAAGATTGGAAAACCGATCACCATCCTCTCGGACCACAGATCGGCCTTTACATCTCAAGAATGGAAGACTTGGTTGAGGCAGCAGAACGTTAAACATATTCTGACCTCAATTTGAAATACTCAGTTTGAAATCCTCAGTCTAACCCATGTGAACGGGTTATGAGGGAAATAAACTGACTATTTAGGACCCATGTTCACCAAAATCACAGAAGCTGGGTAAATCAAACTGAAAAGATTTTTTAATATATCAATGGAACCCATCAATGAGTCCACTGGCATGACACCAACACGTTTGCATTTTGGTAAAGCGGACCCATTACTGATCAAGACGCCATTACCCATGGATGAAAGTGAAATCAATATTGACACTGAGAGATGCAAGGCACACCGCCACCTTACAGAAAGGGCAGAACGGAAATTACGAGCAGATCAGAGAAGCCAACATTTCCAGGTCGGGAACTATGTTTGGGTACGAAACTCTCAACAAAGTAACCGAGATAAAAGAATATATAAAAAGTTCTTTCCTTTGTACTGGGGACCATTTATAATTGATCGCACATGTGGCCCAAATGCATATTTATTAAAAGATGGAGATACCATAAAAGGGACACACAATGCCCGTAATCTCAAACCATGTAGGTATTATCCACCTGACCTGGGGTTGTAAAAATATTAGACTATTAGGACGGATTAAACGTATATAAAAATAATAAAATGAACTTGATATAATGAACTTGGTTGAATGGATTGTACTTTAGTCAAATAGAGTTTTAGATAGAAATTTTATTATATATATTGTTGTTTTAATTACTATTATTATTAAAAAAAATTTTTTTATATTATACTAACTAATCCTATTCTAAGAATTTTGTTTTATATATATATTCAGTTTAACTAATTATTTCTATGATTTTAACCAGACATGGCCAAATTAGGCCATTTTAATTCAACTATAAATTCTAGATCCGAGTATATAAATTGTTCGTTGCTTCATGTAATCTCTGCTTTCTATATTTCAATGTATCTGTAAAAAAAAAAATAATAATAATTTTTTTCGTATTTCAATTATGTAATGTAAATTTTTTTTTTCTCTTTCTTGCCTCCTTTGTTCTTCCTTAATTGTTCATGGGAAGTATGGGGAAATGAAACAGTAAGATTCGTATTCGAATCTTAAGTTTCACCTTTTTCTGTCGTCTCTCACTGACCGGTCTATCCCGCCCAAATTTAAACTTTTTGTATCGAATTGTGTGTGTAGCAATATTAAAAATGTATAAATATATGTAGAATTCAGCATAAACACACACACATTTTGATCTCAAATTAAAGGCAATAAATGGGGATAAAATAATATATTTAGATTTCTTTTAGTTATATAATTTTGTATAATTTTAATCATTTATTTTGGATTATAAAGTTCATATTTATTGCTTTGTTTAAATTTCATTTAATAATAATTCTAAAAAAATCTGATGTAATATTTAATTAAAAGTTAAAATAATCTTATGTTCCCTTTTTGTCTTTGAAATTTAAAAGCATTGATCAGTGATAGATAATAGATGAATTAAAGAAAAATTCCCCAAAATATAATTAGTAAATGTAAAATGTAAACAATAGAATGGCAGCTTTCTTTAATTAAAAACCAACAAAATGCATTGATTATCCTCAGGGCAGATTAAGTAGAACCTAAAAATACCTTAACAAAAATGTGAAAGATGAAGATAAAAAAAGAGGCCATCTTAGACTTGCTGGAGACATTCACTTCAACTTTAGCTTTGCTCTCGATCACTGAGAGTCTTCAAAATATAAAATAATTTGTTCCTGCCAAGGTATGACCGAGTAAAGCACCTAGATTATTCTCCGATGGGAGATGGCCTATCAGATGCTGAACTTTCCATTGCCCGTCATAAATTCACCATGAAGATCTGCTGCCTGAAATAAATGAAAAAGCTGCTGCTGCTGTGAAATTAAATGAAATATCTAAATACAAGAAAGACTTGCCACTCGTGAACTTTTGCTGCTAAACTAATGGAATCAAAAAACTTCTTATAAAACAGGTACCTGTCTGTATTCAAACTCTAGAGTACTCTAATAATATGCTATAGCTCTTCTTCATACTACTTATCTAAATTATAAAATGTAAAAACTACCATATGTATAACTTAATGTGTAAATTTCTCTACTAATTTAGCTTACCTCATTCTATCTTGGGTGCGTATTTTTAAAATCTACATTTTATCTATATTTATTATTTAATTATTGCATGCTCATAATTGTCTCTATTTTCAAAGTTTAAATCTATGATCGTTTGAAACAGTGAATGCGTGTCACCTTTTCATTAATATGTACTTCGTCAGGCCAAGGCAGAGACCAGCCCGACATTCTTATTTCCTTAATAACTTCACTTTCATATAAATCGACACGCATTCAGTGCATCATTTATTGTAATGCAGGGTCTACTACTTCGCAAATGGCTGGCATATTAGTTGTAATAACTCCCAGTTTATATATGTTTTGTATTTATTAAATCTAATAAATAATTCTAGAAAATCACATTTCTTTGAGAGTCACCAGAGTTCTTGAGTAAATGTTGGTAATGTAGAGCCGAGTCAGAAATCTATTTAAATCTCATCATAATTGTTTATACAGTATATATGTACTACGTTTTAGAGACACAATGACCCATTCCGTTGTGAAATTTCCGGATTCTTCAGGGTTGAAATTAACCCCAGTCATCCTATACAAGCGGGAATAATGGGTGCTTCCGTAGGAGTTGACAACGTCATGCAGCCAGCTGGCAAAACTGCAACATGGACCGCTTGTCCCTGGTTATGCTTATGGGACACCTTACTTCGTCGGGCTGAGGCAGAGACCAGCCCGACATTCTTATAAACCCATTTGCAGCATTGCAGTTTCGATATACTGCCATTCCATATCACCTTTCTAAAGCGTACCACGTGTTCCTTTACTTAATTTTATTATTTTATATATCACTCCGCCTCTGCATTATCTTCGTAATTCACTCTCAAATAAATGTTTGCCCTTAGTTACAAATAAATATTTTAATTAAATAAATATATGTCTGCCGTTACTCTTATAACCCATACTTTAGACTCTTGCATTGCAAAGGTATAAATCCCTCCAGGCATGCATTAGAAATACTTACTCAAGAATTTTAAGTAGCTAGATTACGCCCTCAAATAAATGAATTCCTTTTGTAAACAAATAAATAATGTGTTCTTTGAAATATAATCATGTTGCAAATTCCGCTACTGAAGCTGTTAGTCCATAAAATATTATTAGTAAATGTTTTATTAAAATGTGTGAATAAATAATTTTGAACTATACATCTGCAGTTACGTTTCATTTATTCGATACCCATTCTATATAATATTTCCTCGATTATGTAAATATGAATGTTTAATTAACATTAGTTTGATTATTGGCTAACTCGAGAATAAAATCATGAGTCTCTTGCATATCCCTGACCACCGTGCCTAAGGAAATATTTACTAATGTCACATCTGATGCGTTATTTCGTGGATTGTATTGTGGAACCGATAAACTATGTTCGAACTCAGTACCACGGGTGGCTTCTCTACTCGATGGTGCTGCTGTTCTGTATGGTGGTCAAATTCTGCACTATGTTTATGAGTCACACATTTTCTGACTGTTACAACACATTATATTGAATAATTGCCATGACACAATCTGGCTTATACAGACAATGCCCATATTTATAATTGATAAATTAATAAACTTATTGAATTTTACTAACTTATTTTGATTTTTATATATTTGTTTTCTGCAATCTACACAAGTATCTTGATCCATATTGTAATGGTCAGATCTATACACTCATGCAACAAAATCCAGAGTCCAGGAAAAATATACCAAAGCTGACTGGGAGTGAGATGGTGAGACCTCTAATCTGACCAAACATCATCTCATTTACAAGTTCTTTGTGATTTAACACTCTATGAGTTATATTTCTGAAATTACACTTACATTTCTGAAATTACACTCAGTCTCAATTCAACTTGTGAGCTGGCATAGACAGGGAGAAACATTAGACTCAGTTATATATATATATCAAATCAACTAAATGGGTTGAATATACTACTTAACACAGTAATTATTATAAGTACAACAATATATATTCAGAATATAAAATGATTAAGAAATTGGGATAGGATAATGTGGATTGAACAAGATAATATGGATTGACTTGAAATAGACCTATGAGCATGAAATATATAAAACAATTTGTATTTCAAAATGTTTATTAAAACAATAACCATGAATATAAAATAAAGTAACACAATGACAAGAATTATATAGCATAAAATATGTGAATTTAATACATGTAAGTATTTCCATAATGAATAAAACTGTTATCAGTACAACTGCCTCATATTAATATATTGTAATAAGATATATGCATTTCATACATCATGTCTAATTATACACATACCCATCTTATTGTTTATGCTTTTTTAATGATATAAATTAATAGCATAGCAGAGACCTAGAAGAGACAACAAATACATACAGCTTTATGGTGGCTGTTATATATATGAATAGAGTGATAAATAAATGAAGCTCAATATCATGCCGATTCAACCTGATAACCAAGATTTCAACTTGAGTCTAAAGCTGAATAATTAATTGATAAGGAGAAAAAGAACTGGTGACCCTTAGATTCACATATATATGCTATGGCGCTATATAAACTACTAAAAAATAAGTTTGCAGTGCAAGTGAGTAATTATTCACGAGCGTCAGCATCAAATGCTTGGTTGCCCTAAGACTGGACAGTTTGCTGCTATTTATATAACAACATATAAGTTCAGGATCTCAGAGAGGCTTTATAAAAATGGTCTGGATTGTCATGTTATAGATCTAATAAATACCTGAACTAAAGAATGGGGTGGTTTGTCACAGTTATCCTCTTTAAAAGGTGCAGGAAAATGTAAACACATGTAAGTATACTGTATAAAGACATACAATGCACACACAATAGACCAATACGTGTGTGTATAGTTAATTAATCATGCCTAAAACAGATAGCTTCTATCTGTTAAACTAAGACAACCCAGTTTTTAAATTAGCATTACAATTATTCTAATGAAAAGGACTTAAATTTCATTTTAAACTAAGTTAATAACTTGAATCTGCATATATGTATAATTTCTATTAAGGAGGGAATGTATATTTAATGGCATTAATAAATATTAACATATATACTTTAATATCATCTCTAACCAGTATATCCTTTCTAACTAAGAGATATCAAAAGTCATAATATTTAAAAACTGACTAAGCAAAAAATATAATGCAATTTATAATATATATATATATATATATATATATATTATATGATTTTTATATATATATATATATATATATATATAAAATCATGATAACAAGGAACAGGTGGCAATCGTTCATTATCTATCAATTTTATTATTTCGAAACAGCCATTTAATATGCCAAGCAGCATTTTTAAAATATTTAAAGTGGGGATGTTAATTATTTCTGTTGTTAGTTAATTATTATTCACTGTTTCGAAAGATAAGCATAATATATATACAGAGCAAAACTCTCCATACAGTATTGCCACCTGTGCTAAACAGAGTAATCAATGGATGCCAGAAGGCTTGTGCATAAAATATCTATCTAATGCCTACTCATCCAATATCCCCAGACTAGTTTCTGGCTTGTGGCCTTCATCAGTGAGGAGCTTTGGATCTGAAAGCACAGGTGGCAATACTGTATGGAGAGTTTTGCTCTGTCTATCAACAATTAATGTGCTAGTATAGGAAATGTGATCATGTGATGCTTAATGGTTTAACACCAATCCTGCCTAATAGGATAGTGGTGGCTATGGTTGTAAAAGAGCCAAAGACACCAAAATGTATGGGTGCTGAACTGAGTTCAGACCCATATGACTATATAAGCTATTGAGCTTAGATTGAAAATATTTTTTGTGTTTTCAATTTCATTCTCATAGTTTTGTAGTTAAGTAGAGATAAAAGGTGGTTGCTAGAGGGTTGCATTAGATCCTAAGATCTAGATGCAGTGCTCTCAGATCCAAAGCTCCTCACTGATGAAGGCCACAAGCCAGAAACTAGTCTGGGGATATTGGATGAGTAGGCATTAGATAGGGATTTTATGCACAAGCCTTCTGGCATCCATTGATTACTCTATTTAGCACAGGTGGCAATACTGTATGGAGAGTTTTGCTCTGTTTATCAACAATTAATGTGCTAGTATAGGAAATGTGATCATGTGATGCTTAATGGTTTAACATAATATATATATATATATAAAATACATATTTTGCGGGTTCATCCATGTTAAAAACTTTTAATATTAATATACTAACATTTCGACTTGGTCACACAAGCCATCCACAGAGTTATAAAAGGTAGAAAGACAGTTGTAGAGGCGCTACAATCACTGATTTGAATAAAATGTTAAAATTCCACCAATAGCAAAAAATGTTAAATTTAGGAATGTTTTTTAAAAAAATCTTTCCAAATAGGAGGTTTGCATGTATCATCTCGCTTATTGATATAATCTGGCCTTTTAAGTATCTCAATGGCTTCTCTAATTTTGCATTGGTAGAGATTATCACATCTGGATATGATCCTGGTACTAGAAAAATCAATTTTATGACCTGAATCTATAGTATGGAGTGAGAGTGCTGCTGATGATGAGTGTTGTTTAACTGCATTAGCATGCTCATCTCTCCTAACACTGATGCAATGATTACTCATACCTATGTAAGAAGCTTTACAATTTTTACATGAGATTTGATAGACCCCATGAGATTCAAGAGGGATTGAATCCTTAGGCTTGGTTATTATATTGCTGATCTTTTGATGAGCTGAAAATGCTGTATCTATATTACAGCGTTTTAATATATGTCCGATACTATCTGTAGTTCCTTTTACATATGGAACACAAATCCTAATAGCTGATTTATCATCTTTTTGTTTCCTATTTCAAGCCCAAAATAGACAAAATAGGAAACAAAAAGATGATAAATCACCTATTAGGATTTGTGTTCTATATGTAAAAGGAACTACAGACAGTATCCGATGTATATTAAAACGCTATAATATAGATACAGCATTTTCTGCTCAACAAAAGATCAGCAATATAATAATAACCAAGCCTAAGGATTCAATCCCTCTTGAATCTCATGGTGTCTATCAAATATCATGTAAAAATTGTAAAGCTTCTTTCATAGGTATGAGTAATCGTCGCATCAGTGTTAGGAGGGATGAGCATGCTAATGCAGTTAAACAACACTCATCATCATCAGCACTCTCACTCCATACTATAGATTCAGGTCATAAAATTGATTTTTCTAATACCAGGATCATATCCAGATGTGATAATCTCTACCAATGCAAAATTAGAGAAGCCATTGAGATACTTAAAAGGCCAGGTTGTATCAATAAGCGAGATGAAACAAGCAAAACTTCTATTTGGAAAGATTTTTTTAAAAAACATTCCTAAATTTAACATTTTTTGCTATTGGTGGAATTTTAACATTTTATTCAAATCAGTGATTGTAGCGCCTCTACAACTGTCTTTCTACCTTTTATAACTCTGTGGATGGCTTGTGTGACCAAGTTGAAACGTCAGTATATTAATATTAAAAGTTTTTAACATGGATGAACCCGCAAAATATGTATTTTATATATTTAACCCGTGCAAATCTTCGTTTTAACATATATATATAAAACTTAAACAGAATAAATGTAAACAAAAATCTCGGCATGATCACTTTTTTTAGAAATTTAAGATAACTGACTGCAGATATTTACAGATTACAAACAGTAGTCTTTTAATTTATAAAACCATTCAGGCAAGTTTACAAGGTTAAATTGTAAATGATTTCATAGTTACTTGAGAAATAATTTTGTAGATTTTAAGAAAGAGATTGACAATAAATGATTTTACAATATATAGATAAATTTAAGCAAGTTTAATACAATTTTTTTTTACAAATGATTTAAATAAAAAAAAATTGAGAATTTATATAGAACATTCTTTATAATAAATAAACTAGATTAGTATTATAGATTTTACAGATTAATTTATAGAGCTCTGCAGTCTTTAAAAGAACATTACTGGTCTTCTTAATAGTACCTTGTAATGCAGATAGATCCACCAGTGGAATAGTGATATTCTCCTCAGGATAGGTTTACTGCGTCTTCTTCTCATGGGAGGCTGATGGAAAATTTTCTCACCCTGCAATGGTGATCATGCCCTAGGGATGAATAGAAATTGTCATCTTGGGACACAAATAGCAACCCAAACTTTGCCTTAACCAGTCATGGCAGTACCTATTGGCATAGTACAACTCTTCACAAAAATTTATATAAAGAAGCCTGCAGCAAGAAATCTGCTTTATTTATACATTTTTCAGATTAAAATGCCTAGCTTACTTAGAATCCCCACTTTAAATATTATAGCTCATGTGTTTAACTTTTCCTGTCAAATTTTATTAGAGCCTGTTTCTTCAATTTTGATCTGTTAAATTCCTTAAACTTTTTAATAGTTTTAGTCTGGAAAAGTGATTCATTACAATTGTACAGAGTTTGGAAAAATGATATGGTTTTAGACCCATCTTAGATAACCTTGTCAAGGGATGGTTTTGTTTCTGGTTCTGTGTCTGCTTCATTCCATCAAAATTGAGAATTGTTCTAGCTTTTAATGATATAACAGGCAGCTATTTAAAATGTAAAAAGGCTTCTAAATAAAACAAAATATTATTTAGAGAACAAAATCTATGATATAATGTACATGCATATATAAATAAGCATTTATTTATGTAGCGCAATGTTTATAATTGTAAATACATTAAATCAGCCTTTTACAGCTATTGTACATGCACTTTTACGAGTGTTAAATAATATGTTTAAGTTTCATTTGAAAGTGACGTTGAGTAAATTCTAAGCAACTTCGTCTACGTCATTCATTCAGACAATGCGAACTGTAATTTAAAGTGAATGATCTATCTTCACACTTTCTTTGCCAGTATTTAAGATTTGCCCATATATAAACATTTGGGTTCGGAAAGAATAAGTGGATTCATTTTATTCTTTTTTAAATGCTATATCTTGTATTGGCAGTGAAAGTATTCATTTATTATTTAACACTCATAAAAGCACATGTACATTAGCTGTAAAAGACTGACTTAATGTATTTACATACATATATTAATATCACAGTGATTATATCCAACATATATGTGTGATAATTCATATATAACTGTGTTGGTAATTATATACTTGTACTAGAGAGGGTTTCAACCTGACATAGATGTGTTTGTGGGGAAAACTAGATGAAACAGTTATGAGGGAAGGAATATACTGTTTCATATTCCCAAACCTACAAAAAATCAATAAAAATGATGATGTCTAATAAAAATAACAATAGTTTACTTTGCCTGGCTACTTTTTGTTACAAGATTGTCATCCTATAATCCCAGACCTACTATGCCTAAAGTCTAAGTTTATAAACACATATACATGTAGTAAATGACTAATATAACTGGCTATATATATATTGTAACCGTATATTTTAGTGTAAAATATAAAAATTGATAGAAATGATATAAAAATAGAAATGATATAAAAATATCTCTGTCTTCTTCTTGGTGATTTGATTGCCTTGGTTTGCATTCTGAACAGACTATTTACTTGCATTCAAAATAACTTACTGGTGAGAATACATAATATTTTGCCTTGCTTATTGCCTGTGTTATTTTAATGCATTTAAAATTGCCTTTTTCCATCCACTGATTCGGCAAATATGTTTAACCTGTAAGAAATCAACAGCACACATCGAGTTTAGTAAAATGTGATTAAAAATAATAACAATTCTTATTTATTTAAAATAATCTTAGAAATCATTTTCATTTAATTCAAAAGCGACTTATATAACTAATTTTTAATCATCAGATAAAAATATGATAAACATGTGTGTGTTTCAGTGTTACAGCATTCTTTTATTATTGAGAAACAAAGTGGTGTAAGAATAAAATGTAAACAAAACATGTTAGTCATATTTTAAAAATAATTGATAAGCAAACAGATTAACCAAGAATTCTCATATGAATTTAAATATAAAATGGCGATATTTAATAAAAGTATGAGTTGCATAAATTTAAAGAGTTTGTTCAAGTCTGACAGTCACTAAATCAAATCGCTAATAATTTGCTCAATATGTACATTTAAAATATGTCAGAACATTTAACTTTAAAAGTAGAATTAATAGCAGAAGGTCAGTATGTTTTGGAATATTTTATTGCATGCAAACTGGCAAAATTAAACAAATCTTTTAATTGCAGATGTTTTTCAGATATGAAAAACCTTACTTTAAAAAAAAAAAAAGATTTAAAATCAAATTTAAATTTTAAATTTTATTGAAATGCTACTTTAATAGATCTGCATATCATTTAAATAATAAAGAATTGATTATTTTATCTGAACGTATACTGACAGTAATGTATTTACTACTTGAATAATGATAACAGCCTTTTAACAATTAACTAAAACTACTTTCTGATTTCAATCGCCAATTTTGATTTATTAATTTATTTTGCTCTAATTATGTGGATAGATAAATCAATATAACCTGGACATCATAAACATGGAACAATGCTAGATAAAAATGTAGAATTTAATAACTTATAAAGAACACTTTCATTTAAGCTCTACATGTCATGCTTTTGAACTTATCTCATATTCATAGAGCCCATGTAAAATTCATTAATTTAAAAGTACTCATAATAACTAGAACAAATGGATATAACCACATTTATGGAATTTGGCTGTAATTTATAATTATTACTTTATATAATGTGTATTTATTGTTAAGACATTTTTTATTGATTTCATGGGTAATATTTAATATTTTAAAAATGTATATTTTATTTATGTATTTGAGTAAGAATGAATTAATTTTAATTTTATTGTTATATGAATTTATATGTGAGGTGATACTTTTTACTATGTTTAAATTAAATTCATGGGATTGAATAAAATATTTATTTGAGGGAATAAATAGCATTTGTGAAAAGCTTGAGAATTACTAATAAATTTATGGCATGTGTCAACCTCTCATGAAATGTCTTATGAGTCTTTCCAGGGTTCTGTTTCTATACTCATGCCATTTGTATTACATTATTATTATATTTATATTTTAAGTAAAATAAATCAGTATATTAGTTGTCCTTATTATTGAAACACTTTTGATTATATATGATCCCACATCTACTAAATTGCTGATTTTTTTTCTGAATTGTCAGAATAACTGAGGAGGATGATTTTGCACTTTAAACATGAAGTAAATATTAATATTGCTTTACAATGTTAAATGGCATTAGTCTGTGCTGGTGGTTAATCTGCAGATTAATTATTTGCCACTTTATGCATTTTTACATTCATTCCTGCACTGATGGTTAATATGTTGGATTGTGTAATTATATTTGTTGCTTCATGGTGGTGTATAAACCCATAGAGCACTCAGTGTTTATCATTTCTATGTGTAAATGAATGCATCCACAGGAATATCATTTTACTTCATAAATGTAAGTTTGGGGAAAGTATTTTGTATTATTATGCTAAAATCATCTTTTTACAGCTATAAATATAACTTATAAGTTCAGTCATAAAGTGTAGCAGGTCATCTTATCTAAATTATTCTCATAATGATTAACTGTTTGTTAATTAATATTTTATGTGGACTGAAGTTTGAATTTTCACTTTGGTTTAGCATTGCATTATGGCTAATTCCTTCAAATATAATATTATTTATTATATTATTATAGGTTTATAGTATAGATTTATTGATTCTGGAACTGACCCATTGTATATTTCATGATTTGATGTTGAATTTCAATATATTTTCCTCAAGGCTTAAATTAGATCAAATTGTAATAAAATTTATGATTAGACTTTTATAAAACTGTGCCTATGATATATTTATTGAAGTAAACAAATGGAATGATATTTTATTTATTTATTTGTTTACTTATGTATCTATTTATTTTATTAAACATCATATATCTATTATTGGTTAATCATAAAATTGTAAATAAATATTAATTTATAATTAAATTTACAGTACCATTGCTATGTATCTATTTATTTTATTAAACATCATATATCTATTATTGGTTAATCATAAAATTGTAAATAAATATTAATTTATAATTAAATTTACAGTGCCATTGCTATTTGCCATTCATAAAACCAGAAATCCTATATCTTGAATAGAACATACATCGGAGTACATGCTGTTGTCAGTATGACATAAGAGTTTTAGTAATATTCTGAGAAAACATTTGAATGCTTTTGTTCTTGGTAATTTATGATGTGTAAGGTACAATAAAATCCCATTTGCCTTTTCCATCACTTTAACTTTGTGTTGTTGATTCTAGTATATGATACAAAATTGATTGATTTTATAAACTTATAAACATATTTACCAGGTAATGGTATGATTGAATTTATTTGCTTAATGTTATAAATGTTATTCATCAATATAACAAAAGTTTCACTGCTATTTATTAAATTATAAATTTAAGTTTATAAATAAAGAACCCAAGTTTTCCCTGCTTATTATTATTGCAAAGCTCATACCTAGACTAGCATTTGTACCAAAACCATACATGTCACTCTTAAAGAATAATCTTTAGTAGTTTCACAAATTATACTATCTTGTCTATGATTGGGCAGATACAAAATTGATTGATTTTATAAACTTATAAACATATTTACCAGGTAATGCTATGATTGAATTTATTTGCTTAATGTTATAAATGTTATTCATCAATATAACAAAAGTTTCACTACTATTTATTAAATTATAAATTTAAGTTTATAAAAAAAGAACCCAAGTTTTCCCTGCTTATTATTATTGCAAAGCTCATACCTAGATTAGCATTTGTACCAAAACCATACATGTCACTCTTAAAGAATAATCTTTAGTAGTTCCACAATTATACTATCTTGTCTATGGTTGGCCAGATGGTCTCATCCAATGAAACATTGCAGATTAAACTTTTGAAAGATTATAAAATTACACATTTTATAATTTGTCTAATGTACTTTCACATACTGCTATGATGGGTCTTCGCGGTATACCCTGGCCATGACCAGATTAGATCATAACAATTTCATGTTATATCATTAATTTATTTTGTTGGGGCCTAACCAGACTTTCAGTTACAGTTTTTAGTGTTCCATGTGGTAGGTTTGATTACATTTGTTTACCACATGTGCTCCATATTTTGGTTATAATTTTTGGTGCAATGTGCAATGTGTAGGCTCAAATACTTAGATTTGCCACATGTTGTCAGATTTCAGTGCAGTCTTTGATTGGCCAATGAGTGGGGAATGTGGTTACAGAGCATTCTATTACAATATATATATATATATATATATATATTGTAATAGTAATTTAGTTACATATATATATATATATATATATATATATATATAGTGTAACTAAATTAAAGAAGATCATTGATCCATTGTAACATAATTAAAGATTCAAAAGAATTATTTAGCTTAATAAACGAAAAATGATAATTTAAATTTTTATATCTAAGAGAAAAGAATTGTAATATGCAACTTGCTGAGCATAAGCTATAAAAAAAGATCAGACTGAGTTATCAATCATATTAAGGGTCATTGGATTGAATGAAACATACTCCTGGATAGTAGCTATATAGCCATAAGGTCATAAATATTAAAATGATGAGTAGGAATAAATTAAACATATTTCTATAATTAGATTTCTCAAGATATCACAATATCAATAATCATAATCAAATTATTAATAACAATTATTATAACTCAGGTATATGGAAATCAAGTGAGGTGAGTACACTAGTAACTCAATAAAATTTCTTCTCAGGTATACAGATGGTAGATTTTATCCACTTTAATTTCTTGGTTTGATGTTAAGTGCATATTTAATAAAATACCAAGTGAATATGGTCAAGCAGGGCGCCACTAGTTTATCTGAATCTAGACACAGTTATATCTAATAACCTTTTCATATTGTACCGGGTTTGAATCCCGTTTTGGTACTTTATTTCTAATAAAAATGGAGGATTTTGCTTTTTAGAGCCATATCACTGTATGCACTAATATTTAGGTAAACATAAAACATCTTTAAACTAAAGTGGAATTCCTTAGACGGAAATCATTTCTTAGATCTTAACATAACAAATGTGTTTCAATATTTTTTTATAAGTTTTACTAGCTCTGATTATATTATTAACTTAGAATAGTAATTCACTCATCCTTGCATGAAATAGATGATGGGATAGTGGTTATAATAATACTAAGAAATCACTAAATACTATGAAATCAATATTTATTTATGGCCTTTAAACATTTAAATAGCTCATTAATTAAAACGTGATGATGATGATGATGATAATAATAATGATAATGGTTAACCACAGCTTTAGGACTAAGCCTAATCATAAACCTAATTTTTATAAAGAAATTCATAACTATTGCTTAATTTTAGTATATCTAATTTGAACTTAAATAGCTAATATTCACCTTGATGATGAATGATCACACTTAATAAAGACTTCTTTTAATGAAATATATACACCTCGTTTAGTAAAATAAACTAATATTTATTGCTGCATTTCTAACATATACATAAAAATTTCTATATCTACATAAAAATTGATATTAACAATAACAACAGTAATCATAATAGACTGTTTTAAAATCATAACATTAATTTTTAAATTCTTCCCCTTTTCCCATAAATGTATTTCAAATTAGATGTCACCTTGACCATGATTTTCACTCCACGAGAAAATGTCTCAAAAAAATATAAATAAACACTTTTTTCCTCTCACTTTTCTCTTTCGCACACATACCCTTATAAATCTAACATGTAAGTAGAATGGCAAAAATAAATGTTAGTAAAATTGGAAAGAGCAAGTTTTAGAAACAAGTTTTAAATTATTTCCCCCCCCTCCCTTCTACCCTCTGAAATTGCTTTAACTTAAAACCCAATACTCTAATATTCCTAATATTGCCTATTGTTTTACATTCACACACAATTACATATATGCAACAAGTATTATATTATTATGTATGTGCATGTTTTATCCCCATAATAACAAAAATATTATTTAAAACAAAATAATAATAACAAAAAAAATATGTTACATATTAATAACATTTCATAACTTTAAGTTAAGAGACAATCATAATTTTAGTACATATAAAATCATTAAGGAAGCCTATGTTTATCGTTATTAAGAAATTCTGGGTTTCAATTGATCTTGGTTGTTTTAAAAGTTATCTAAACAAAAATATACAATTTTATTGCTAAAGTTTTACCAAGTCTCTGATATCATACAGAAAACATAAAAAAATTCATATTACCAGTTCCATTCTTTAGCTGCGAATTCCAATGATTTAAATTTATCTTGTTCAATGTCTATCTTTGGCAGCAACAATTTCCGTGTTTCTTTGGAACAATCTCTTTCTTGAGGTGTATAATTATTTGATGATGATAATCCTATTAAGGTTATTCGCTTTAGTGGACAATTTGGAAATCACTATATTAACTTTTCTTCTCTTCCTGTCAAGCATGATTTTTTTAGTGGGTGAAGTATAGCAGTTGTTTTCACATTTATAAATTTTCTGGGGTTTAAACTCAGTTACTGGAACAATTAATTGGACTTGATGATTTACTATTTATCTGTAGTTAATCATTTTTCTTCTGATTGCCTTCAAATGCAGGTGAATGTTTTCTTCTTTCTATTTAAAAACATCTTATTTCTCTCAGTCAGTTGAAAGGTGTAGAATATTATTTTTCAGACAAGACATCTTTTCTTTCCTATATGATGTGCTAGTTGATGATGACTCAGTCAACAGACGAGATATATATTAATTTTTCTTAGCCCACCATCCTTATATTTTCATCATTCAAAACTTGATAAAAAAAATGATTTAAAAAAAAGGTTATCTAGCAGAATTAAAAATATTTGTCTGTCTTAGTTTCAATAATTTTTAAAAAGTCTCTCTATAACAACCATCTCAACTGATTTTCCAGACTGCTTTTATATCCGATTTTTTTCTATTTTTGGCCATCTCTTTTAATTAGACCTATAACTTATTTTCAACCAAATCGTTTTTTAGTTGAATAGTATGAAAAATCTCAGTATCCTGATTTTTAGACAAACTTTTGTTTTGACAGAAAAATAGTCTTAATCCTTTTTCCTCATGTATATCTGTAACATCTAAAATTGGAGATTCTTTCTTTTGATCTTAAGATGAGACATTTTTAAAATTAGACTTCTCACATCGTCTCTAAGGTTTTTCAACAGAAAACCAACCCTTATAATACAAAATTGTTGAGTAAAAAAATAATAATAATAATTTAACAGATTTTCCTCCATTCCTTTCAATATTTAATAAATAAAAATGTAGTTTATGTATGCCATGAACACACACACTCATTCAAATTATTTATAAACTGACATTAAAATAATCTAGTTGCTAGCTTAGTAATTATAACCCTAACATTTAAAATTAAATCCTTAGCTTCTAAATCCAAATTACAGTTATAGAAAAGCAAAAATAGAAGTATAGAATAAGATATTAAAATTTAGCAAGTGTAGGTTAGTTTTAAAGAAAGTTAAAATGGTTTAATATTTGAAATATAAAACAATTATATGGCTTACAAATACACTGCCTATACATATGCGTTATAACTTAGTAAAAAAACTTAAATACTGAATAATTAACTGT
Source organism: Epiperipatus broadwayi (assembly GCA_028023455.1). NCBI lineage: Eukaryota > Metazoa > Onychophora > Udeonychophora > Euonychophora > Peripatidae > Epiperipatus > Epiperipatus broadwayi. The sequence continues at coordinate 263,087 of JAQFVV010000628.1, forward strand.
GTGTAAAACTTTTTTTTGAGTTCTTTTATCAACACACAGACAAATAAAGATTATAACTGTTGCCCCACTCTCTTTCTGTCTTAAGCTTTTAGAACTTAATCTTGTAGGGTTTAAATTTGGATGCCCTACAGCTTTCTTTTTATATAAAAATGTGGTGATGATTTTTGTTATGCACATTACTACAAATTTTGCTAATGACTAAATTGTAATGGCACAACATCCCCCCCTCTCGAATAACATCATTAGCACTTTTTGCCTTAACAATATCTAAAAAGAAAATTCTAACTAATAAAATAACACTAATAATAATAAATACCCCAATAATAAAAATTTCTAACTACTGGTAAACATCTTCTAGATGCCTACCAAATACCCTTTTCAGTAGAAAACTTAAAGATGATTTATTTCGAGATCTTTGCCAGGCTACTCTACTGAAGCAGGAGGGATGAAACTCCTAGCATTATAGGTTCCCTTATTCTCATCAAGAGTAGCAAGCATAAAGGCATTCTCTCCTATTTTCTTGGTAATTTGGAATGGCTTTTTTTTTTTGAAAATCACATTAAAGTCTGCATAAAATTGCAAAGGTATACTCGATCCATTTTTGAGATCTTTATCTTTTTTTCTCATTTTGGCTTTTTTAGCACTGTGGTAATTCCACTGGTAGAGGGTTGCTTGTCTCTAGGAACTACTTTCTTCACAACACTATCCCCAAAATTTCCCCAGGATTGATTAGGAGGCCTACTCCTATAATTATTCCTATACCCATAACTACCAAAATTTCTGATCATTTGTCTGATCTCATAAATTTAGATTAGAGACATTATAATTATACCCGTTCTTGGTGCTCTTGGGCCTAATGTCTGAATCCAGTTCTGAAATCTCTAAAGCATCCAGGATTTCTGATGCTTCCCCTATACTGTGGCAATCAGCAACAATAAGTATCTGCTTAATGCTTCAGGAAAGATTGTGTCAGAGTATTCTCAAGATTTGGTGCTCTGAGAAAGGAAATGCAGTCAGACTTTTCAGTTTTACTGCCTGCCCTCAGAAAAATTGTGTATAACTTCCCTTGGTACTGCCATACTTTTTCTGAGTGACCTGATAGTGCACCTGATCCTGCCTGTCCTCATTCCAAATACATGCTAAGATAACACAGCGGAAATACCCAAAGGTAGTGGGCTTATCAAATAGGGACCACCACCACTCCTTAGCATAGGCATAAAGATGGTTGCAGGCAATGGCCAACTTTTCCTGTTCATTCAACCTGCACACAGAAAAAAGTTCTTCCAAGGTATACAGATGCTCTAAGGGGTACTCCATGCTTTCCCCACTATAAGCCTTAATTTTAATTAAATTTGAGGTCATTGACCCTCCTACTCTATATTCATCTTTACTGGTATGGTCAGCCATATCTACTGATTTTTCAACTTGCTGATGTTTAACTAAAGTAGGCATCCTTTTCTCTGACTGTCTTTGTTATGATCTATCGCTACAGTCATCTGGACTGATGGTACCATTGTTCTGCTCTGAATATAGGTTTGACCGATCCTGCAGCCCTACATTAACTTGATCTCTTAATTCCCCTATTTTCTGGTAAAGATCATCCATCTTGGGGGTCATGTATTCCTCAACATATGTCTTCTGGTTCTCCTCAACCTTCTCCAACATAATGCCAAATTGATGTTGATCCCTTCTGGGTTCCTCTTCTACAGAACTTGGATTTGTCCATTTTCACTATCTCTTCCCTAAGTCTATCTATTTGTTTCCCCAATTCTTTTCTAAGATTTTGGTCCATCTGCACACAGTCATTGGCCATGCTTCCTTTAACTTCTTGTATCTCCTTTTCTAAGCCACTAAACTTGCTTTTTCATAGTGAGAGTTTGGTCTACACAGCTCAAGGTAGCTTCCTTATATGAGTCCACTTTGGCTACGACCTCCTCTAATCTGATATTAATTCCTGCAGGTTATTTTGGCATTCCTTTCTACGCATTCTGATACAGAAAGCGAGACCAACCCATGGACCTCATTCCTAACTAACTCTAATTTCTTTTTTTACTTTCTTCGACAGACTGCTCCACTTGAGCCTTTAATGACTGCAGTCCCTGACAACCCTCTCGTTTGGCCACTTCCATAGATTTACACATTACTTCTATTTTATCCTCTAATGATGCAAACCTATTCTTACACTCTATATTGGATTTTTCTATCCTAGTCTTCAAAGCTATAATCATTTAGTTGTTATTGTCAATAGAGTGACCTAGATCTACTCTTAAACCTTCTATACTTCTCTCCACAGATTGACTTATCTTTTGTTTTAGACTTTCTATACCCTGCTTACTATCTTCTCTTAGACTCTCTATACTTTGTTCTAAACCTTTATTACTTTTCTCCATCTTTTGTTCTACACTTTCTATACTTTTATTACTTTTCTCCATCTTTTGTTCTAAAGTTTTATTATCTTCTTTTATACTTCTAAGCATTTGCATTATCACCAATTCCACCTCTGATGGTGCTTTCTTTGCTATCTGAGTCTGGCTCACATCTGGTTCCTCATCTGCCATTTCTATACTTGAGGCCGTATTATGGCCACTAACTTTAGTGGCATCTTACTCTACTTCCTCTCTTCCTTTTTGTTTTTTAAAGGCAATCTCCCTATCCTCTCCTTCAGAATAAAAACTATCACTGATCCCTGGGATTGGGACACCTTCCTCTCCCATAATCTCCTCAGTAGTATTATTTAGTTCACTCATGTTTTAAAATCATATATATCCCATCTGTACTTCCCTGACCACCAAAAACCTACACATCCTTTTTTTGTCTGACACCTATCTTTGACTATCTGACTGATTTGCTTTTCACCTTATCATGCATTACAAATACAAAAAAATATTTAATATCCTTATTTGATGAATCACACAACAATAATCTATATAGTGCATGTCTGTCTGCAATAGCCCAAATTATACATTCATCCATTCTCCTAGAGATCTGACAGATATTGACAGTTCACAGAATGACTAGCAGTTCACAATTATGAAACAAATAAAAGAATTCAGTCACAGTATTACAATCACACAATGCATCATGCGCACACAGAAGATCATCCCAATTTGATCACCTTTAGCTACAACCCTTGATTAAATGATGCAAACTCTGTTGCAATAAAAGAAGTATTTTTAAGTCTTAGGGGCTAAAATAGATAAACTATGCCTTGCTTTCTCTCTTGGAGTCTTATGTGGCAAGTATCAAGGAATGCCCTGCTTATTATAGGCTACAGAAAACTAAGCCTTCCTTTTTGTCTTGGAGAGTTATAGGCTGTTATCATGGCAGAACTGCTGTTAACTGCTTCATGATAAAATATGGATAAATTATAAATTGGATTGGAGCAGTGAATGGGTTTGATCATTCTTGAGTTACACGAATACACATCATTCTCAAGGCAATGACAAAACTCTCCACTCATCATCAAAATTGCAATCTAACCAACCAAACTCCAATGATCAAATATCCAATCCAACCTCCAAAATCATAGATTTTTACAAAATGAACTCCCCAAACACACATGAGACTACTATCCCATAATTCATCATTATTATTATGCCTATCCTATCTGGCAATAAATCATTTTAATGTTCCAAAAAAAATTCTATTATTTATTTCACCTCTGTCTTAAGTTGTGATATACATCTATTTTCAAAATTGCTAAAAACAAAACTAAGCTGTTTTATGGCTGTATCCACTTTATCATCATCAATGAAAAATTAAATCCTATTAAACATCATCACACACAAATCTAAAATAAGACTATATGGCTAAGACAATTTTGTAAGTCAAAAAAAATTTCACTGGAAAAAAAAAATTTACTAAAAAATTTCTCTATTTTTAACCACACATCTCCCTTCATTCTATAGACTCTTTTTTTCAGGTATATGGTAACATATCATAGCCCGAGTTGGGCATCCATTGTAACTAAATTAAAGATGTTCTAAAGAATTAAGTATTCATTGTAACTAATTAAATATTCAAAAGATCCAAATATATTAAAATATCCAATATTCAAATAAGTTACTAAACAAAAAAGAATTGTAGCTTTTATTTTGTATCAAAAAAAAAGAATTATTTAACTTGAGTAGTGGCTATTAAACAAAAGATCAGACTGAGTTATCAATCACATTAAGGGTCATTGGATTGAATGAAACATACTCCTGGATAGTAGCTCTATAGCCATAAGGTCATAAATATTAAAATAATGAGTAGGAATAAATTAAAAATATTTCTATAATTTGATTTCTCAAGATATCACAATATCAATAATCATAATCAAATTATTAATAATAACTATTATAATTCAGGTATATGGAAATCAAGTGAGGTGAGTACACTAGTAACTCAATAAAATTTCTTCTCAGGTATACAGATGGTAGATTTTATCCACTTTCATTTCTTGGTTTGATGTTAAGTGCATATTTAATAAAATACCAAGTGAATATGGTCAAGCAGGGCACCACTAGATTATCTGAATCTAGACACAGTTATATCTAATAACCTTTCCATATGTACCAGGTTTGAATCCCATTTTGGTACTTTATTTCTAATAAAAAAGGAGGACTTTGCTTTTTAGAGCCATATCACTGTATGCACTAATATTTAGGTAAACATAAAACATCTTTAAACTAAAGTGGAATTCCTTAGACAGAAATCATTTTTTAGATCTTAACATAACAAATGTGTTTCAATATTTTTTTTAATAAGTTTTACTAGCTCTGATTATATTATTAACTTAGAATAGTAATTCACTCATCCTTGCATGAAATAGATGATGGGATGGTGGTTATAATAATACTAAGAAATCACTAAATACTATGAAATCAATATTTATTTATGACTTTTAAACATTTAAACAGCTCATAAATTAAAATGTGATGATAATGATAATGATAAAAACAATGGTTGCAACCACAGCTTTAGGACTAAACCTAAACATAAAACCTAATTTTTATAAAGAAATTCATAATTATTGCTTAATTTTTGTATATCTAATTGGAACTTAAATAGCTAATATTCACCTTGATGATGAATGATCACACTTAATAAAAACTACTCTTAATGAAATATATACACCTCGTTTAATAAGATAAAATAATATTTATTACTGCATTTCTAACATATACATAAAAATTTCTATATCTACATGAAAATTGATATTAACAATAACAACAGTAATCATAATAGACTGTTTTAAAATCATAACGTTAATTTTTAAATTCTTCCCCCTTTCCCATAAATGTATTTCAAATTGGATGTCACCTTGACCATGATTTTCACTCCATGAGAAAATGTCTCAAAAAAAAATAATAAACACTTTTTTCTCTCTCTTTTCTCTTTCGCACACATACCCTTATAAATCTAACATGTAAGTAGAATGGCAAAAATAAATGTTAGTAAAATTGGAGAGCAAGTTTTAGAAACAAGTTTTAAATTATTTTTCTCCTCCTCCCTTCTACCCTCTGAAATAGCTTTAACTTAAAACACAATACTCTAATATTCCTAATATTGCCTATTGTTTTACATTCACACACAATTACATATATGCAACAAGTACTATATTATTATGTATGTGCGTATTTTATTCCCATAATAACAAAAATATTATTTAAAACAAAATAATAATAACAAAAAAATATGTTACATATTAATAACATTTCATAACTTTAAGTTAAGAGACAATCATAATTTTAGTACATATAAAATCATTAAGGAAGCCTATGTTTGTCGTTATTAAGAAATTCTGGGTTTCAATTGATCTTGGTTGTTTTAAAAGTTCTCTAAACAAAAATATACAATTATATTGCTAAAGTTTTACCAAGTCTCTGATATCATAAAGAAAACATAAAAAAATTTATATTACCAGTTCCATTCTTTGGCCACGATTTCCAATGATTCAAATTTATCTTGTTCAATGTCTATCTTTGGCAGCAACAATTTCCATGTTTCTTTGGAACAATCTCTTTTTTGAGGTGTATAATTATTTGATGATGATGATCCTATTGAGGTTATTTGCTTTAGTGGACAATTTGGAAATCACTGTATTAACTTTTCTTCTCTTCCTGTCAAGCATGATTCTTTTAGTGGGTGAAGTATAGCAGTTGTTTTCATATTTATAAATTTTCTGGGGTTTAAACTCAGTTACTGGAACAATTAATTGGACTTGATGATTTACTATTTATCTGTAGTTAATCATTTTTCTTCTGATCTCCTTCAAATGCAGGTGAATGTTTTCTTTTTTCTATTTAAAAACATCTTATTTCTCTCAGTCAGTTGAAAGGTGTAGAATATTATTTTTCAGACAAGACATCTTTTCTTTCCTATATGATGTGCTAGTTGATGATGACTCAGTCAACAGATGAGATATATATTAATTTTTCTTAGCCCACCATCCTTATATTTTCAACATTCAAAACTTGATAAAGAAAATGATTTAAAAAAAAAGGTTATCTAGCAGAATTAAAAATATTTGTCTGCCTTAGTTTCAATAATTTTTAAAAAGTCTCTCTATAACAACCATCTCAACTGATTTTCCAGACTGCTTTTATATCCGATTTTTTTCTATTTTTGGCCATCTCTTTTAATTAGACCTATAATTTATTTTCAACCAAATCGTTTTTTAGTTGAATAGTATGAAAAATCTCAGTATCCTGATTTTTAGACAAACTTTTTTGTTTTGATGGAAAAATAGTCTTAATCCTTTTTCCTCACATATATCTTTAACATCTAAAATTGGAGATTCTTTCTTTTGATCTTAAGATGAGACATTTTTAAAATAAGACTTCTCACATCATCTCTAAGTTTTTTCAACAGAAAAACAACCCTTATAATACAAAATTGTTGAGTAAAAAATAATAATAATAATAATAATAATTTAACAGATTTTTCTCTTTTTCTTTCAATATTTAATAAATAAAAATGTAGTTTATGTATGCCATGTACACACACACTCATTCAAATTATTTATGAACTGACATTAAAATAATCTAATTGCTAGCTTAGTAATTATGACCCTAATATTTAAAATTAAATTCTCAGCTTCTAAATCCAAATTACAGTTATAGAAAAGCAAAAATAGAAGTATAGAATAAGATATTAAAATTTAGCAAGTGTAGGTTAGTTTTAAAGAAAGTTAAAATGGTTTAATATTTGAAATATAAAACAATTACATAGCTTACACATACACTGCCTATACGTATGCATTATAACTTACTTTTTAACAAAAAAATTAAATACTGAATAATTAACTATGTGTAAAACTCTTTTTTGATTTTATCAACACACAGACAAATAAAGAATATAACTGTTGCCCCACTCTCTTTCTGTCTTAAGCTTTTAGAACTTGATCTTGTAGGGTTTAAACTTGGGTGCCGTACAGCTTCCTTTTTGTATAAAAATGTGATGATGATTTTTGTTTTACATTTTCTTTTATGCACATTACTACACATTTAGCTAATGCCTAAATTGTAATGGCACAATATATATATATATTGTAACCCCCACACCCAACACTGCTCCTATACATTATACGCATGAATGTCCAGGGCGCCAATTCTATTAATGAATAGAATAATTTAACATTTTATCTGATTTACAATTAATACTGAGACTCTTTTACTTATGTTTATCTTACAGCTTTGATGAATGGGAGGTTACAGGAAGTTTATAATATATAGAATATAAATAAATGAAGAAAGAATACTACAAACCATTAAATAAAATATAGACCTTATTTACTGATTAACTGATTGATAAAGGCTAGTAGAGTTTTATTTGTTCAAACTAATAAAATATAATTTCAATTTGATCTCTTCTATCATCTAGTTATACTCTATATTAGCTCAATATAACTTTGACAGAATAGAAAAGCATAACACTAAATAACTATATTATTTTACACATCCTCATTTAAATAATTAAACTAATGTTAATCTAGGAATCTAAAATCAGATCTCAGGGAATTTATAGCACAGTTAGATTAAAGAAACTAGATTAGCCAGTAATTTATAACTATAAATTATAATATAAATATAATGGAATAAACTGAATAATGTCTTACTGGACTAGCACTTAGATAATGAAGGAAATAGGGTATCTTTTAATCTCATATCATCATCTAAATAATACACTAACTAGGCAATCTTTTCATGAGTTTACCAAGTGGTAAAATATTTCATGTAATGTTTGGATCAAGGAAACAATATTATCATATTTCAGCATATTTGTTATCAGAGTTATAAAATAATGTACTTATTTTGTAATAGATGTATGAGATGTGGAAATATGGAAACGAGAATATAAGACTACAAATAAATCTATGAACATAAGTTTGGGATTATCCCTATTACACGTTTTATCATTTATTATTTATACACTTATGCACGTAAATTAACAAAACAATAAGACCTTAATATTCTGACTTTGAATATCTGGACTATCTAAACATTTTTATTCAAACGCGACACTGAATAAATAATATATTATATTATGGGCACGATATACACTTTTGAGAGGATATATTATCAATTGTTAGAATAAAGCAAATTTAATACATTTGGCTATCAAGAGAAGAGCTTTAAATAACTTAATTAAATAATCACTTTAAATAACTACACCTTCATGCATAGCAATAAAATCATACTCATTCCGATGATTTATGATTTTTAACTTGTGGCAAATTAATATGTGTTTTAAAACATTTATTCCCTCTTTTAAGTTTAACAATATTATACTCTTATATCTGCGATATTATTTACATTACGCGAGTGTGTCATACCCTATGCAATAATAAAAGAAAACAATCTTTTTACACATTATCAATTTATTTAGGAATTATTAAATAAGCATTTTATTTCGGACAATGTCATAGAACAAACAACAAATATAACCTTATATCAACTTTAATATTCAACAAAGAACTTGATTTAATTAGTTATCCTGCCACTAACTGAATTACACAGAGCTATGTTTTTATGATCATACAAACTAAACGTTCAAGAAAAATTCAAGCACATGAGGAGCAATTAAACTCTTTAGTTAATAAATCTGCAACAACTTATCTAAATCCGAAATTCAATATTGGTGTGGAACTTGTCTCATCAACAGAACAATTGGAAAATATCACTTAACTTCATAAATATCATTTCATAATATATACGTATGCAATCTCACTCCACTCTTAGCAAAAATATTTAAAATTTACTAAAGGGAAAAATCTTTCATCCCTACAAACATAGCACATATCAAGAATAATTTCCTTTTCCATGGCTCCTCTACAACATTTAACACCAGACATTAGCATATATATACACACAGATAAATCAATTCTTTTAGAATACGGTAATATCCGAATTTATATAAAGAAATAATTATAATATTGAATGTTTATTACTTAAATAAAACCATTGCACCAGATAGACACACCTATGCATAAATAAGAGTATGCAAATAATTCTAAATTATGTAATATGCAAACAATACGGTAAGTAAATGATACATTAAAATATAAACTTTTAACTTAGAGTAGACTATCAGCTGTTTAAGATTTAAATAGTAATAATCATTATGAACGAGGTTTCTTTGCTATCTCCGTTACGATATTTCTTTCATATACTCTTTACCCTCAAAGCCAAAATTCTCACTTTGAGATAATGAAAAATATATAAAATAAATAAATACCTCTCTTTAATAATATACTAAAAGAAAAATATATGTTTCATTTTCATATAAAAATAAAACCATATTTAAATAATAATAATAATAATAATAATAATAATAACAATAATAATAATAATAATTTAATAATAATAATAATAATAATAATAATAATAATAATAATAATAATAATAATAATAATAATTTGCCAGCATATTCACAATTTGCGAATACACTCTTCCAGGACGGTCTAGAAGTTTATAAATTTAAATAAGCAAACATATAATACTAAATAAATCTATCTAGCTGTCTATCATATATATATATATATATATATCAGTAACAACACATATAAAATAAAGGTCATTCTTTTTGTTAACTTTAAAAAAATATTCATTTGCAAAGTTCCTTTTCCGAGCTCTGCTAAACAACCCGAACACAAAAGATGAATATTCCAAACAAGGACGTGAAAGATGAAGCACAAATTATTTCTATGATGAACACTTACTCCATAATCTCCAATGTTTTTAGCTAAAGCTAATATAGTTTACTTATATAGCATGTACAATAACAAATATTTTGGTAATAGAGACATGGAAAGACAGTTTCAGCTATTAATTGGTTTACTCTTTTATTCATTTTAAGCAATTCTAGTGGTGTTTAGTCCAACAATATTTTAACATATTTTTTGCAGAAAATATCCGCTTTCATAATTTATAAGTTAACAACTGCATTATTAATTTTAATAAGTTGCCAATAATTATCCACCTGAAATTTGTATTTCTTTAAACTTTAATATTTTAGTTTTTAATATATCCATGTATCGGAGAGAACAAAAGTATGTGATATTAAAGTCTTTCAATCCAATTTAAACATATACTTTTGGTAAATAGTAGCAATTAATTATTCTGGTTAAGTCATATCTTTATTTCTTTAATAAAAGCACATATTATTTTATAAGCACAAATAAGAGATAAAGTTATCATTCTGTATAATTTTTAAATATAGCTTAATAAAGTACACACATCCTTTTAATTTCAACTTAACTTTTACAGAAGTAGAATATAAGTTGAGTTGAGAGCTTAAGATAAACTTAGTTAAATTGTCCTGCATACATTCCCACAAAATATTAGAAAATTTACACTATTTAGTTAGCAGATTATAATGTTCATGCACTTTAAGTTTCTTCTTAATTATAATAATAAACAAAAGCAAATAAAATAGAGTGAATTTGTCAGCATAAAGATACATTTAAAAAAAAATAATATTAGCAATAACATTAATGATAGGGTTAATGTAACATTTAACTGGAGCAAAGAGTTTAAAGGAAGATATACTTTTCTTATTGTTTAGCCTTTTATTCTAGTTGAAAACTTTCTGGTAACTAGAATTATTCTATGACTTTTAAAATTCACTTTGGAGTTTTAAATTGACTTGACTTCTGGAAGAGTTATACAATTGTCACAGGCAGAAATGAACAATGCATTGGTTAAAATTACAAGAATAATAATAAGCAATTTTTATTAGTGACTATCAGTTAAATAGTTACCCCTTCCTTCCATCAAAATGTCATTTTCACCCTCCAAAGGTCAACTCCACCCTTTGCACTCAGGAATTAATTAAATATTCAAAAAAATATTTTCTTGAAAAAAAATCATTTTGACATTCTCAGTTAAATCAAGTCAAATAAAACAAAAAAAAACTTTTCACAAACTTAAAACAAATGAATAGTAATTAATTATTAAATAAAAAAATTGGTTGATAATATTATTTCATTTGTTAAATAATTCACCAATTCAAATATCCATTAATCACTTAAATGTATACTTGCAAAATTATTAAAGATAATTACTGCAATTTAGATGTTTTATTGTAAATGTAATATTGTTTATTGTAATTAAAATATGAAAATGAAATGAAAATGATATAGACATACATGCATGCACATATACTGCTGCACAAATGTTAAATTATCCTGACGAAATATAACTGATATGGCTATGGGTTAAATATATTTCACTGATTATAATATTGGTAAATGGGTATGTGTCAATAAATAATAAATCATAAAACTATTCAAAAAAACACCAAACACTATTTTACAAATAAATAAAACAACCTTACAACAACCTAACTAGTGTAACAACAATTCCAATGATACTCTACCCCCCCTTCCTTGCATTAAATACTTCATTAAATACAATAATATTTATGCTAGTAAGAATTACTAACCAAAATGCATAAGTGACCCACATATATATGTTTTTGGAACATTAATAAAAAAATTTAAAAAATTTTAAGGCTATTTCATTTTTTTAGTACAATGAAGTTATTCACTACTGATACAATAGAGTTCAATTACTTGATCACTATATATATATATATATATATATATATATATATATAGTTCACAAGTATACTTTATATATATATATATATATATATATATAAAGTATAATTGTGAACTAGCAAGGAAAGCTGTAGAAGAGAATAAAAGTCTAAAGAGTGTAAAACAACATTTTGGTATTGGTAGGAAATTTATATCTGAAATAAGCAAAAAAGATAGCATTATTACTAAAAAGAGAGATGACATGAAATGTGTAGAAGACTTCTATCAAGAATTATATAGTAATAAAGAACAAGTGCCTCCTATACCTATTATATCTTCCTAATTGCCCAGAATTTTGAATGAGGAAGTGAGACATGCAATTAAATTTATGAAGAAAGGCAAGGCTCCAGGTAATGATGGAATTATAATTGATATATTAAAAGAAGCAGGTGAAGAAATAGAATTTTTTTTAGCAAAGTTATATACCAAATGTCTAAAAGACAAAGATCTACCAGATGATTGGAAGAATGCAATATTAATATTAATATTTAAAAAAGGTGAAAAGAAAATATTAGAAATTACAGACCTATCAGTCTTTTATCAGTTTTATACAAAATTTTTACTAAGATACTTGCAACTCGTCTACAGAAAACACTGGATTTCCATCAACCAAGAAAACAAGTTGGATTTAATAGTGGTTTTAGTACAGTAGATCATATCCAGGTATTGAGAGAAGTTATAGAAAGGACAAATGAATATGAGTTGCCATTATGCTTAGGATTTGTAGATTATGAAAAGGCATTTGATTCTATAAACATTTTTTCAGTGATTAAAGCATTGGATCATCAAGGTGTCGATCCAGGATATTGTCATATTTTAGAAAGTATTTATAAAAATGCAACAGCAACAATTAGATTATATAATGATAGTAGGAAAATCAACATTGAAAAGGGTGTAAGACAGGGTGACTCCACATTGCCATAATTTTTTACAGCAGTGCTGCAAAAAGTATTATGTGGATTAAAATGGGAAGCTAAAGGAGTGAAAGTAAATGGATATTATTTAAGTCATTTAGATTTTGAAGATGATATAGTTGTTTTTGCAAATAATGCTTTAGAGTTATAGGAAATGTTGCAGGAGTTATCAGATGAAAGTAGGAAAGTAGGACTAAAGATAAATGTTAAAAAGACTAAAGTAATGTTTAATAGATTTTCTCAAACTATGAAAATAAAGATTGATTATGATAGTTAGAAGAAGTTAACAGTTACAAATACATTGGTCAGATTATTAATATAGGGGGAAACATAATGGATGAAATTAATCATAGAATTAAACTTGGTTGGAGTGCTTTTGATAGAAATAACTTGATACTGAAAGGAAATATGCCTATGTGTTTGAAAAAGGAAGGTTTTTAATAAATGTGTTTTGTCAGTTGTTACTTATGGATCTGAGACTTGGACACTTAATAGAAAAGGAATACAGAGACTTCAGACCACTCAAAGAAGTATGGAAAGATGCATGTTGGGAGTAACAAGAAGAGATTGAAAATGCAATGTATGGGTAATAGAACAAACAGGTATTACTGACCTCATTGAAAAAATTAAAAGACTAAAGTAGAGGTGGGCTGGACATATTTCTAGAAGAGATGATAAGAGATGGACAATTGAAATTTTAAACTGGATTCCAAGAAATTGTAAAAGGCCCAGAAAGAGACCACATGTGATATGGATGGATGAAATAAGAAAGTGTGCAGGGGTGATGTGGAGAAGAGAAGCTAAAGATAGGAAAAGATGGATTAAACTTGAAGAGACCTTCATCCTGCAGTGGATTGATAATGGTTGATGATATATATATATATATATATATATATATATATATATATATATATATATATATATATATATATATATATATATATATATATATATATATATATATATATATATAACAAAATAAATGTCCACTAATATCAATAATACAATAACGAAACTTAAATATATTCCAAATAACGGTAAACAATTTATAATACAATATAAATAAAAACTCATAAAGAAATATTTTCGATTATATTCATAATCATTTTCAACTCAACTTTCAAAATGGAATCATCTATTACCAACCAGAAACACATGTCGATTTAAATATCCCACAATTCATTAATTCTAACATTTGCTGACTGTCTGTTTATTATCGTATTTTGTACCTACTAATAAAAACTGCCTCTTTAATTTTTCTTTTTTCATTATCTCTCTCTTGGCCAAAAATTTTTATTTTATTTATATCAAAATTAAACTTAAAATTACAATTTCTATCATGATCATAAAAAACAGATTCAGTATATAACTTGACTTTATTACTATTATCATTACATATCTGTACATTTTTCAAAACTCTTTTATATAACAATTTATGTTCTTTAATTCTTTTCTCCATATTACATCTAGATTTCCCTACTTATGATAAGTTACACCATAAAAAATTCTATAAATTATATTACTCACGTTATTTTTTTCTAATTTATCTTTTGAATTATTAACCATTTTATTTAAATTACCTGATCCATAAAATGAAACATTATATATACCATTATAAACTTTTTTCATAAATTTTACTTGATTATTATTATAAAAAGGCAAAGAAATCCACTTCTTACTCTTAATTTCTTCATCACCAGTATTTCTATTAATTTTCTTACTAAATTGACAAACCACTTGATAAATTTCTTTTATATTATAACCTACACTTAATAATTCACTTACATAATTTTCAATATTTTTCTTTTTATCACATGCATATTTACACAATATATATATATCAATTAAATCGCTCCACATGGTTAAGAAATCCAGTACTGCACTCTGTGAACTAATATATAAATACATTAGAGATCATACAGTGCAATACTGGATTTCTTAACCATGTGGGATGATTTAATTGCTTAATATTTGTATATTTATTTCAGTATAGCGTTATGCTGGGATTATATATATATATATTGAACTGGGTCCCTCAAAATTTCTAATTATTTTTTCAACATATCCTTTTATTTTCCACTAGTGTAGTGTAACATTAAAAATAACAACAGGAGGAACACAAAAATAATTAATGGCCATAAAAGACACAGGAAATCTGGAAATATTTTGGATAATCATATCATGTTATGTAAATCTATATAAAATAAAAATAGTAATGATTTAATACTGTCATTTGTTTTCTTTAACTATGCAGTAACATGAACATATCATGAGGAAAGATATCATAATAATAAAAGTAAAAAAAAAAACAAATTTTGATGAACAAAAATAAGATATTATACATGAGTGTGTAAATTTATGAACCATGACATATAACATGATATTTACTTGTACTAATTTTAAATTTAAATAGTTTTCGACTAAAGACGATTATAAAAATAAATGAAGTAATTATACAGTTTATTATACTTATGCATTGTAACTTTTATTTCTTAAAAATATGCTTAATTTATCTCAAATGAAGCTGCGATAACATATCAAATTAATCAAATTCCACAATTGTTTTAAGCCGAATGAGGTATGTGTTGTTTTAATAACAGACACAACTGACAATATTTTTTTTCTTTTGTTGTTGTTAGACTTTCAAAGATTATGTTGTATTGTTTGAAATAAATTGTGCTTATTTTTACTTTAGTAAGTACTTTTGTTTGTATAGATCTCCAGTTTAATGACATGCAAGTTTTGATTTGCCATATAAAGTAAAACATTGATTTCCTGAAGAGGCTCATATTAGATGATGGAAATAGTTCAATATAAAAATACAACCAAGAGTTAAATATGTTTATAAAAAGTCAAATCAAATTGTATCACATTTGTTGTTAAGATGTGCAAAATGCTTTCTCTTTTTTTTTGTTCTTGTTGCACTCTCTTAGAGAACACCATGTAGTTTGATTGAGATAGATAATGTGAAACATTAAGTTAGTAAGTAATTTTATTTGTATATATATATTGTAACGATCCAGATGAAAGAGAGCTTACCGTAATCTACACTACAGGGCGCCATCTAGGCATTTGAACCTAGAAAAATTTATAAAGTAGGCAGATACGTAAATCAAAAAATTTTTTTATTTTATTTTAATATTTTGATATCCGGTCGTTAGCCCAAGTCACTAGCTCATTGGAATAGCAGATATTTATATTTATAATAAATTCTTATCTAAGAATAATTTAAAAAAAGAATAAAATAATCCACTGCCAGTAATTAACATACAAACATTTATTTACACACATATATATATATATATAAAATTTAACATTATTATTTTAGTATGTTTATTTTAGATTTTAATTTGATTTTAGAATTTAAATTTACATTTTAATTTTTATAATATTATAAGTTTACATTTTAATTAAGTTCACACAAATGGGTTTATAAAAGTTTGTTTTAAAATGTTGAGTATAGATTGGTTACATAGATTACACGGTTAAAAACATTTCAAAATAAACATAAACGATCAAAATATCAAATCATTGGTGAAATTGCATGAGGGAATTCACAAGAAACCCAATAGCATTCATCATAAGATGCCCGCATTGACACCAATAACTTAAAAGACACCCAAATAAATACATTTAGATACTCACCGTAAGGTATCATTATTTACCGAATGTGTATATATTTTGATCAAATATGAAAACCAAAACATAATTAACCGATAACGAATCCATGCAAATGTATATACCCAACTTAAATTTAATGCAATTTTATTTAGAGTGTCGAGTATGAATAGACTACATAGATTCGCATTTGAAAAAAAAATTCTATCCCTATTTAACCTTAGGCTAAAAGTTCGCAGTCAAACTGGCATCAATCCATCTGATACATTTATGTATTCAATGTAGAATAAAAATACAACAGCACAAATATACTATACTGTCAGGAATCAACATCTGAACAGTATAGTTAGAGAAGACATTGACTCTTGTCCAATACAGGAATATGACATCTATATGGCAAGAAGAGCAATAAAATAAAAAGTCCATAGGAAGGGGCCGCGATCCTTTTTGCCGACTTACAATCCCATGCATAGCCAAAGGGTTGGTGCAGTGTATACAGCAATTCTGCATGTAGCGAAACTCATACTACATCTACTAATTACACAAATATATCCAATCCATTGACCCAATTCAATAACGACACAAATAACCTAAGATTACCCTCCCCTAAAATAACTTTACAAATCTATACAGCTATTCACGCCCGACTTAAGTTTAACATTTATATAATTTAATTTATCGAAAAACAAAAATCATTATAAAAACTTAAAAGAACAAAAAAAATAAATAAATGGAAATGATTTTAAATTAAAAAAAATACATCAAATTACATTATTAATATTAATTTACGTTGGTCAGATAGGATTCTATTTCTATTATTTACTATTTTAAAGTTCTTAGTGTTTCAAAATGTTTTTAAAGTTCTTACGATTTTTAAAACATTCCTGTTTATCCATTGCATACTGTTTGGAATCCACATTAAATCCCCCAATGATCCTGTTGTCCTCAGTATAAGAAATGCGATGTTTCATTTCTTTTTTTTTTATAACAACTGAAGGGATTGAAGAGTGCGTCTTTTCAATCCCTTCTCCTTCAACTCCCTACTAACACATATAGTTACACCTCCTCTAACCTATTATTCCACTCACATTTTATAGTAGCCTTTCAGATCCAGTGGACATTATGTCACGACGATGTGATGGTCCTTTCGCTGAGGTCTGATTCCATTGTTTTTCATTCATTGGCTATTAGTTTCTATTGTTTTCCTATCTGACCAATGCTTATACATTTGAAATGCCCAAGGGCTAGCTTACTAATTAAAATAATCATTTCTATTTTACAAAAGATTAATTAATTTGTTTTCAAACTTAAACATATATTTTTTTCTCTAAATCTTTTCTGAAAATTTAGTTTTAAAATACTTTTTCTTCAATAAAGTTTTATTTTAATAATTATTTATCTGTGCGATTTTATATATATGCGAGTTTAAGATGATTTTTAATTTTCAATTTTTAATTCTCAAAAAAAGAAGTTTTTATTGGCGAACTTTTATTTTTTTCATGTTTACTAATAAAAAAAACAATGTAATGACATCTGTGCCCGTTACAATATATATATATATTATAACTAATTAAATTTATAGAGAGCCAGCTACAACTTATATAATTTGGTCATTTATGTTGTAGCCAAATATAACTAAAAAAAATTGTATAAAACTTATTAAATTGATATAAAACGTATTTTGTAATCTTTTGATCAGTCATCCACATTGTATTTATATCATTATCATTACAACTTATATTTTGTTGTATAACACGTTGTGAATCAAATATAACTAAACCGATTGGAAAAGTTTGCAAATATAACATATTATCAGACAGTTTAAGCTAATTATAACTTTATTCAAATGGTCGCACATCCTCTTTATGGATCAATTGTATTATTTCCTTATTTCAGCTCGGGTGACCACGCTATGCATTTATGCATTAATTATAACCTACCATTGAATCCATCTGGCATTGAAACATTTGCGGTTAAGTTGCATGCCAATTGTAACATTTTAAGGATGGATCGATGGATGCTTCATCATTCCCAATTAACACTATTTCTAAAGCTTACTGGGATGATGATGATGAGATAGAACATCCATAATCTTATTTGCCAGGGCACCAAATTGCAACTCCAATGAAAATATTGAGGCCAAATCTCATTGCAATAACTTATTAATAAATTTCATCAATAATATTTAATGAATGGGATAATAAATAATCAATCGATTAAGAGACCACTGAGAATGCAATAAAATTAATAATATTAATATTCTTGGAAATTCTTGCCTATTCTCAACACACTCCCATTCACTACCATTAAAGTCACAATTAAAATTTTATTCCGATTACAAATGGTTTTATATCCATTTCCACCTTACTGATCCATTCCTCCATCATCCTCACATCCATAGGTCTATTACATTATTATCTGTTTTACTATTAAATTTTCCATTGTGCTAGTTCATTTCTCCCATTACAATCTTTTCTCAGAGTTTTTTAGAATAATAAGGTGTGGAGATCGAACAAACTGCGATAGATTATTGGTGATAAACACCCCTCTCATGATCACCTCCAAGGTGATCTTGGCTGTCTTTAATGTAGTTTAATGTTTATTTACATTAAAGCTTGAAAAATTTAAGCTTATCAAATCTCTTAGAAAATAACATTATAAACATATTCATAATTAAAGAAAAATTATAAAGAAGTGCGTCTAGAGAGGTGTTTGAATACAAGGATGAGGAAAGGATTTTATGCCCACCCACTGCAGCCACTATCACTTAATAACCATCCCTCTTCATAATTTATATTTCCACTATATGAAACTATTGCCGTGCAACATGAGCTCGGAAATTTAACCATTTTAAATAAATTTTATCAGATATTATTTATGAAAATGATGATTTAACTATTAATAATAATATATTGATGTATGATTGGATTTGAGATGTCTAGATTATAATAACCCACAAAACATTGAGACATATGCAAATTTTATTTAAAACTATAACAAATTTTATTAACATTCTACAATTCAATACATAATATATACATTCACTTGATGACTCATATGGCTTTCCCCTGTTCTACAACCGTATTATGATATAAAAAACAAACTAAATAATAAATATGCCTACATTAATCGATAATGTCAAAAGGTTTTAAAATACACATATTCATTTTTTAATTATTAGGGAATCAGGATTACCATGGATTAATATTAATATCAGACAGTTAAAATATTCTATACCTTCACATCTATTATATTTTTGTTCTCATTTTTATCCCAGATATAGCGAACATTAAATTTCTTCCTCCCAGTGTTTAATGCCTTTAGTTACTGATATGTTTCCAAGGGCAATGCTTTCAATACCAAAATTCAATAATTTTATTTAATTATTTTAATCTAATATTCCTTAACCCTAGGTTTTACAATATAGAGATATTTTATGTATGGTACTTTCAAATGTCAACAAATCGCTATCTAGCTCAATGATCATCACATGTGCATACACACTATATTCATGTTCTTATGATAATAATAATAATAATAATAATAATAATAATAATAATAATAATGATGATGATGATGATGATGATGATGATAATAATAATAATAATAATAATAATAATAATAATAATAATAATAATAATAATAATAATAATAATAATAATAATAATAATAATAATAATAATAATAATAATAATAATAATAATAATAATAATAATAATAATAATAATAATAATAATAATAATAATAATATTTTAGTAATATTACCTTTCCAGTGAAATTCTCAGCTGGCTGTGAATATATTTATTAAATAATTTTAGATACGCATTGCTTACAATATTTGCAGGTTTTATTTAAAACCCTTAAGTTGAATATTTATTGACGTTATTACTCTTGGTTCTTATTGGTAAATTAAAATGTATCAACAAAACAATTTTCAAGTGCACCAATTGCACATACACTATCCGCACTCATCCTGACCCCAAATTGAGTTTGCAACCCTGTATCCAACATTTATAAGTAATGCTTAGTAATAGCTATATTTCATACACCCGTAAGGAATGTCAACATTAAAATGGTGCAGGCAGCACTAAGGTTGAGATATGCTAGGATTTTTATTGCTAGTCATATAAAGAGACTTGGGTTTACCTATCAATCTCTGGCCATCAACAAAGAAATCATCTTATGGTGTAGAAAAAACAACTAAGTGGGAAAACTCTTCTGTGTTTAAATGCTTTATAAATATAATATAAATATCTTAGGGAGTGAGCTAAACTATGACTCCACTGGCTTGGTGGGGACTCATTGTCCACCCACATATATACAGGTCTGACATCAATTTGTACAAGTAAAACTTTTATATCTACATTACTCTTGTGAAATAGTACTCTAGAACATGAGCCAATAATATTTCCAAGCCTTAATTAGCTTGTATCTAGCTTTAACTTTATTTAACTTTATGATAATAATAATAAGAAGAAATGCACTTTAAAATTTCAAAACTACTTCTCTGCACTTTTATAGGATAATGATGATATTTTAGCCCAACAATCATGCAACCTTCATAAAACATAGCACTAGGTCTAAGCACCTGATAAGAATCCATAATCCAATTCAAAAAACATTTCCACAACAATATCTCTCACTCTTATCATAAAAAAATGTAAAGCATTTAAAACAAGGCACATACAGAATCTCTTAACATTACTTTCATCTACCCCTAAATGATAATAATAATAAAAGCATTTAACAGGCACAAAACGCATATCTTGATATTAATTTCATCTACCCCTAAATGATGATGATGATGATGATGATGATGATGATATCTATCTCTTATTTTTTATCATCTTTTATATCTACTATACTACTACTACTAATAATAATAATAATAATAATAATAATAATAATAATAATAATAATAATAATAATAATAATAATAATAATAATAATAATAATAATAATAATAATAATAATAATAATAATAATAATAATAATAATAATAATAATAATAATAATAATAATGAAAGCATTTAAAGGGCACATACAAAATGACTTGATATTAATTTCATCTACCCCAAAAATAATAATTATAATTTTATCATGGATATATATGATAATAAAAAAATGCTTTTTTTTAGATTAAATGTTCTACATGAATAGCAATAATAATAAAAATATACTTAAATAGTTCTCCGGGAATGTCCTTTAGATTTATGGTTTTCATTTTCCCTGTTTTTTTCCTTTCTTTGGCCTGTTTGTGTGCACACATGACATTATGTAGAAAGAGTCCTTGTGATAGAGTTCAATCCCTATGCCAAAAGGTATAATGTTTTTACACTGCTGAGAAGATTTCCTCATTTTGGTTTCTGTGGATTACAGCTGAATAGAACTTGTTTTAATTTTTAAATATATAAGTCCACTTCTTGATGTATTTTTTAATTCACTTAATATTCATATTTAACAGTTTATATGAAATTATAGTATTCAGATTTAATGCTTTATATATGACATCAAAATTTAGATTTTCTATAGTTTAAATTTCACCATTTGACAATTTCTGATAAATTAGTAGAAACAATTATGATGTTGATTAATTTCTGAGGGTCAATGTGCACCTAACTTAAACTTTACTTGAGAGTCATTTCTTTTTCTATATTAATAAATTTGGCAAAGTTTTCCTTCAAGAGACAGACAAGATAGTTAACAATAAATGATTTTCTTTTCTTAAAAAAAAATGTTTTTTTTTAAACTTTTTCAGCCAAGCTTCTCTCTAAAGCCTATGATGAGAGAACTTGCAAGAGAGGGATTCAGATAGAGCAGCTACCCCCTCCACAAAAAAGCAGAGCTCTTATAGTGTCTGGCTCTCTTTTACTACCTCCTCCCAATGTGACCTTCCATTGACCCTTCAAATGTCTGGTCAGTCTGTTTTCCTGATTAAAAGCCTATTGTTTCTTTTTCTTTCTGGTTATCTTAACCTTTCTGACCTCTTGAAAAACCATCAGCCAAATTCATTTCTGCATTCTAATAGATAATCACCAATTAATTTTAAACTTAAATTCCTGTTGTTATCGATATCATTTAAATCACTTTAGTAATTACTTTAGTAATTCTACACTCATAGAAATTATACCAAAGAACAAATGACAAAAAACTTTCTCCTCAGAATAAATAAGAGAAAACTCTATTCCTTTATTAATTTTTCTTTAATAATAAAAAATGTATAGCAGCCCAACTTCAAACCCAGAATCTTGATAGAAATTTTGGCTGCTATGAATAAACTATTAAAATGACTTAATTTCTTCTTTAAGAAGTTCCCCATGAGATGACAAGGAATAATTATTATTTAATTGTGAACTTTATAATTAAACTCCACAACTAGATTAAATACACACACACTATACTCATATACACAATTTTAATTAAATCGACTGTTTAATATTCTAATCCTTAATTATTATTCTTTTTTTTACAATTTAATTTCATGAACTGTTTAGTTCTAACTTGTCAGTGTAAAACTATAACTATATATTCCCCCTATCTAAAGTTGTTTTTAAATTTCACATCCCCCTCTCTTCTTTTCAGTCCAACTATTAAATCAGGTATACTCAACTTTTTTCTTTCCTGGGCCACATATATTTGTGTGCTACATCAAGTGGGCCATGGCAACCAATTGATGTCACATAAAAAAATGTCTGACTTCTCAATTCATGCATGCCACAGCTTGTGAACCACTTTATTATATCTTAGAATTAACATATTAATAAAACTCAAACACTTTTATTTGATATAAACATTTATTTAAATATTAATGTAATTTTTGATATTGACATAGATGTGCTACATGCTACTCTTAATATATCATCAAGGTGTAAATCATTAAGTCTGTTTCTATGCACATTATTAACATATTTCATTTTCAAATAAGATGATTCACAAAGATATATTGATGCAAACAATGTGAGCAACATTTGTGCACATTTTTTTGACAGTTTTATATTTTTCAGGCACTAATTTCCAAAAACTCCATATACTCCTTTCCCTCCCTTTTCTCTTTTAAAAATAGCTTCCAAATTTGTGTCATTTTTAAATTCAACAAATTCGTTAAATAGCTTAACATAATCATGTCCAAATGTGGGTAATTGTGTAATAGTTGTTATTTTTAAGTGCCAGGGATTTTGTATAAACAAAAGACAATTCTTAATATTTCTTAAATATTGAAATCTACTTTTAAATTCTTTCAATAAGGTACCTAAATAATTTAAAATAATTACATAAGTTTCTAAAGAAATGCCAATACCATCTTGCTTAGCATTTGTCAATGTTGGAAAATGATGTAGTATTTGGTTTTGTATATCTTGGTAATAAATATTTAATTTGTCTTCAAAAGCAAATATTTTGTCATTTGTGAAATAATTTTATTTTCACCTTGCAAACTAATATTAAGATCACAAAGTTTTTCTGTGATGTCACATAAAAAAGCTAAAAAACACCACCATCCATCACTATCAAGCTCATTATAAGTTTTATTGTTTTTTTTTGTAAAAATATAATAATTTCATGACGTAATAAAAAAAAGTGATTCAAAAACTTTACCTCTGCTTAGCCATCGCACTGAAGTATGCTAAAGTACATCACCATAATTACTATTTATTTCTTCTAAAAATATTTTAAATTTTCTGTGGTTTAATTCTCTGGCCCACAATGTTTATGACGATTTTCATTATAGCATCTACTTCTTTAATAGATATATGTGTGCCCAAGTTTTCTTGGTGAATTAAACAATGAAATGATAAAAGATTTGTTAGATTATATTTATTTTTTAATAGGGAAATAAATCTATTTTCGGATCCAATCATTGAAGGACATCCATCAGTGCACACAGAAACCAATTTTTTTATTTCAATATTATTCTTTTCTAGAAAAGTACAAATACTATTAAGAAAATCACTACCTCTAGTTTGATTCTTCATAGGAAGAAATTTCAAAAAATCTTCACAAATTGAATTCTGTTCCGTACAGTATCTGACCAAAATAGCACATTGTGATGTTTCTGAAATGTCAGTACTAGAATCAACAGCCAGACTAAAATATTTTCAGTTTATAGTATCAAAAATATGTTTTGCAATATCTTCAATACATCTAAGACAGGTAGAATCCGGACAATTGTAATTTCTTAACTTGGAATAATATTTGACTTTTATTATTAAATTTATCAAATAATATATTCGAAGCATTTAGGAAACATTCTTTCACAACTTCAGCATCCGTAAACAGTTTCATATTTTTGCCAAGTATATAACAAATTTCATATGATGCTCGTGTCACTACTGCTTCTTGTGAGATTGCCACTAACATAACATTTTGTTGTTGTTGCAATGATTTCTTAAAGAAAGCTAATTTTCCCCCTCTTATTAAAGACTCATGAGCAAAAGTGTCATTAAACAATTTATTTTTCATGGTGTAATGACGATCAATGTTATATTTTTTAATATGTCACTTTCTTGACAAATCAAACACGTTGCCGAACCTTTGTTATTCAACACAACAAAATATTCCTCTTCCCAGTTGTCTTGAAACATTTTATATTGATCCGATAATTTTTGATATTTAAATTATAGTTTGATATAAAATACTACGCATCTATATGTATACTAATTCACGTATAAAATTAAAATGTTTCACTTTGCTTTCAAAAACATGGGCTATTGATCGAATTAAAGTTTCAAACTTCTGATTGGTCAATTATACAATCTGCAATCAATATATTGTCTTTTTAAAATAATATTTGTTTTAGTTTAGTATCTAAAATGGAAATTTATAATTTGTCTGATTACAGAAAGGTTTTTAAAAAATAAATTTCTATTTATAATTGATGATAATAATCTAACACTATTATAATAAATGCTTACCATCCAATTATAAATTCCAGAAGTAATTCATTGAATTCCTTATCAATATGTTTTAGTATAAAAGTAAATTTTTTGACTAAAATCTGAGAAACAAATAAGTAGGGTAAAAAAAAAAAAGCTTAGTAACTTATGTTTTCATTTTCGAATTCAAAATGTAGAAATACAACTGTCGAAGTCATGGATTGGCGGTCCCTTGCGGAGAAAAAAACAAACAATCAGAAGCTTGAAATGATGGATTTATGTCATTATTATATCATTAAATTTAAATATTTACTGATTTTTACCTTGCAAAAAAATACTGAAGGTGCTAAAATCAGTGAAATAATGCTAAAGATAGTGGGTTGAGAGCGAGTACAAGTCATATATGAAGATATTCTGGCATTACTGGTACAGATTTTGCAGGTTCTTCGGATCTGTGAAATTAAAAAAAACAAAACATAATGTTATTAGCACCTCAATAAAAAATATCAAGCGCACATGGTTATTCGTTAATTAAGAAGAATGTTGTCACATCTGTTGACCAACAGTCTATTACTGGGCCACACATAAAAGCTTGGTGGGCCGTATGTAGCCCAGGGGCTGCAGGTTGAGTATCACTATATTAAATGATGTATAAATATTGCACATCTAATAAATTATATCTTTAATATTAAATTGTCCCATAAATTACCATTAAATAAAACAATCTTTTGCCTAGAAATCTTTTAATGACAAATGTTTAGATTGCCTACCAAGTAAAATGTCCACAAATCCCTATGAATATGGGTTCAAACCTAGCCTTGGCTAGAAAGTTTGTCTATTGAAGAAAAAAAAATATACAAACTATGAGGAAAATTTTTATTAAACATTATCTTTACATATTTAATTACAAAAATGGAGTCTTGGGCAAACCCAAGGGCTACAATATATATCTATTGAAACTGTAAGATTCAAGGTCGAATTTTAGTTTCACCTTTTTTTCTTATTTATTCTATCATCTTCTACCCACCTCCCCATCCTGCCTAAATTTAAGCTCTCAATATTGGACTGTGTGTGTATAATAATATTATTTATATATATAAAAAGCTTGTTAAATATGCCTCATGCACACACACTCCAATATGAGATATTAACACACTGAAATTAATTTATGAAATTTAGAATATTTAATATTTTGCTTTAATTATTATTTAAGTCAAAGTTATATAACATTTTAATTTATAAAATCTAAAACTTGTTTTTAACTTTTTTTCTTTAATGTATTAAAAATAGAAATACTTCTGCTAAGTATTGCAAGCTATAATGGGTGGGGAGAGACAATAGAATATTGATAAATATTCCTAAAAGCATTTTAATTAGTTTTAAAGAAACGTCTGCATATAATGCTGTCATAGGTAAAATACATAATAAAATAAAGTAAAAATATTTGGATTAAAATGACAAATGGAACATGTGCTCTTAATGCATTATTTTACCTGCAGGTATTTTGAGTGGACCTGAAAGGTGAGCAAATACATAATGTTAGATCGATCCAGAAAATAAGGAGCAAAAGTATATAAAGTCTTGTTCCAACTCTGATCTGCCATCTGTTTTATAAAATATGATTTTTATGTATCATCTTGCTATGGCTGAGTAGTAGGCATGAGCTATTCTCCTCCGGAGAAATGGGAGATGCACTGGATTCCCTACTTGCTTTAAAATGAACTTAAACTGTCTGATATAATCCATATGCTGCTGCTTGATTGAAGCTACTTGTAACTATGACCACTAAATGAACTCTTAAAAAAAACTACTGCACCAAAATCCATAAACAGAAGGATCACTTAAAACATGCACATTCTGCTTTAAATCAAAGATATCTGGTACCCAAAAGCTTGAAGAACTTTTTATGCTCTTTTAAAAACGCGAACTCATCTTTCTAGTGTGTAATCTTTTAATTATAATGTATAAATGTTATTTTAAATCTACTAATCTTTTTAAATCTGTAAATTTTAATTACTATGTGATCTTTCCTTTTCTTTGGGTATCCATTTCTATTAAAGTTATTTATCTACATAATTAATTTCATGCCTCAATAATTTCTGACCTAGTCTCTTAACTTATTTAAGTGTTAGTCTTTGCCAAAATGCGTGGAGTTATTTGTTAAAATATTCCTGATAAATTTGTCTTATATTATTCAAGCGGCTAGCTCGGGAATTATCTAATTTTGATATTTGATAAATTATTTCTAGGATGCGACTCATCATATATATAAAATAATCCCAGTGCATAACGCTATACTGAAATAAATATACAAATATTAAGCATTAAATCACCGCACATGGTTAAGAAATCCAGTACCGCCCTCTGTGAACTTTTATATAAATACATTAGAGTTTTTATTTCAAAATAGCCAGCTCAAAATGATACACGTTGAACTGTTTGCTATAAGATGATATATATTGAAATACAAACAAACTCGAACAAAGAAGTTGAAATTTTAGCAAACAAAGATGTTAACTTTTTGCTACTATCAAACATGTTTTACAAATATTATATAAAGATAAACTAGACATGATTTAATGCTTACTATTTGTATATTTATTTTAGTGTAGCGTTATACACTGGGATTATTTTCTATACATTTGGGTTAGGTGGTTTAAAGATTAAAATTACTAATGTTTAGTTTGTCTTCATATAATAATTGTAAAACATGTTCAAAGCTGGCTATGTTGAAATACGAACTTTAATGTATTTATACATTAGTTCACAGAGGGTGGTACTGGATTTCTTAACCATGTGGGGGTGATTTAATGGTTAATATTTGTATATTTATTTCAGTATAGCATTATGCACTGGGATTATATATAAATTGCTATTATTATCTTTTTATTTTCATATAAATATTGAAGCAACTTTGCCAAGCTCGAGATTTCCTTGTCATACATTTCTAACATTTCTAGAGGTATAAACAGTGCTTGCTCTGATACTTATAAAATTAATTTTCACACCCCTTCTACACTATATTATCTACTCAACAATTCTAAGGAACAACTTTATCTGGAACAAGCTTCTCAAACCATATGCATGATTTCTTGCAATCAAGATAATTTCAATACAGTTTATTTTCATTGAATCTCATGCTAGTCTGGTAATCATATTCTTTCAAAATGAATATCTATATAAAAAAACCAAAAACAATTTCAAATGCAAAATCTATATTTCTGGACAATGAAAATCAACATGCCCACACATTTGAACCCACTCTACTACCAGGCATATGCTAGGAAAGACATAACACAAAGTGTAAAGAAAGACTGTCAAATTGCAAATAAAACTATTGCCATCAATAAAAAAAATTCTGTTCACCCTCTCTAAAATGTCACCCATGTAAACCAACTCATTTATATATAATTTATATAAAATTTACATCACATTTCTTCTCTAGACTTTGCAAATGCATCACTATGATATCACTTATAAGATATTAAAAGCATGCTTAACTTACTGCATTCATTGCTTAAATATCAAAACCAAAGGCAGTTCTATATCTCATTTCCTAGTAAACAATTTTCAAACATTTCTTAATTAGCACTTCCCAATGCTTATATCTAAATATCAAATATTTTGTAATATATTTGTTATCTGATATTTGAATAATTAAAATATAATCAGACAGTTTTCATTTTTTTTCTTTTATTTTTGTGGGCAATTGTTTTGGCTCAAGGGCCACAGAGATTGGTGGAGGGCCACATCGGGGGCCACTTTGTAAAAGCGAAGGTTAGCGGAGGGTCACACCTTTTTTCATTATGCAATAAACACACTGCTTTATTCCCTGTATTACCAAAGAAATATTTGTTTGTCTATTCTTCGTTAAACACATGACATTCATCACTGATTTTTCGGAGGGTTCATGGTTTCACTAAAGTTGGAAATGTATATATTTGCTAATGCAAAGACAAAATTGAAATTAACTAGATCAACTGGAAAAGCCCTGCACATAGTATCTACACTGTGCATGTGTATTGATGTGACCATCCTAGTGGAAAATAATAGATGAATCTTCAGTCGGGCACAGGAAGGAAATCTCAGTTCATGATGGATTTTCCTGATTATCTTGGAGGGCTGCATAAAAACTCTTAGAGGGCCACATGTGGCCCTCGGGCCACTATTTGCCCACCCATGAGGTAGAGTATTCAAATATTCCACAACATATAAATTTATATAATCACTGATCTACATATCCTAATATTAAAATTTACTTTATCTGAAAATCTGTTTTTCTGTAAGAAAACCTCTAATAATCATGAACGATGCCTTATTATTCCTTGTTGTCTATGGGGAAAGTTTGGAGGCACACAGATGTCGACTATTTATTTTAACCCACACATTATATTTTTTTTTAATCTTCCTACTTAAGAAATTTATGGATATCCCAAATGAATATTTAGAAATATCAAATTTTATCTCATTTATTTGATACTTCACTTTATGCATAGTAACCCCTCCCCCCCCCCCACTGAACTGATTCTTATAATAAATGTCTTGTTTTTACCTTTTCAAATCATATTCCTTTTATATTATTTATGCACCACAAAAATAATTGAACGGTAAAAAAAACGATTTTATTATTACTTGAATGCTTTCATTTTTAATAATTAAAAGTTTTAATTTGATTTCAATACTTTTCAAGCAAATGTAACACTTCTTTCGCCAAAATGAGCACAATGGTTAAATCATTCTTTAATATAAATAATTTATTGAAATCAAAATTTGTTTTCATGCATATATTATTTGTGCAAAACTTGTTTCTTAAAGTTATCTTAAATGGTGAGATCTCTAGTGTGTTTAATATATTTAAAAAAAAAGTTTTGAATTTTAATAGAAATTACTGCAACATCAAAAAGCTTTTGAATGTTAAATTATTATAAAAAAAATATAAAAAACGTATATATAGTAAAATATATTCTGCCCGGGAATCCACTATTAAGGTAATAAATCTGTGGTAAAAAACATATTTCTTACTTTGCTGAGCCAGGCTTTTGATACGGCTAATCTTTGTCAAAGGACGACAATAATAAAGATTAGCATATATATATAATAAAACAAATATTTTATACAGGGAATATATATATCTACATACTTTAGATTTGTTTTGGGGTATAATTGGTTGCTTTTAAACTCAGCTTTACACTCATATTTTCACAGTAACACCCTTAATGCATATATCCAGGGGAAAATGTTATTTATGTCAATATTATTTATACATTAGTGTGGTGAAAAGCAGAGCCTTTACCATTTCATATACTTAATTCTAAATCCATATAGCACTAAGAAAATATTAATTGATGCAAATTTGTAAATAATTTGATTTTAGCATTCTCTAACTTTTATCTACAATTTTTTTAAATAAATAATTATCACATCAGTTTGTAGTATGGGTTTCATTTATTTCTCTCTTTTATATAAAAAAATCATAAATCACATAGAAGTAACAGTAAGTGAAGGAAGTGACAAATTCTATATAACACTTTACATCTAAGCTATTTAAAGTCTTATTTTGTAAATAACTTTATAGTTGGGGAAATATATATATAATTCCATTTTTAAATTATATGGGGAAATATATATATAATTCCATTTTTAAATTAATGTTATTATATTAGATAAATCTTCTTTTACAATCGGTATTACTGAGTAAAATGGTGAAGATGTTTGAATGTTTTAGCACTTTTTACAAATTTAAATTAATTTGATTGTGTTAAAATATAAGACACTGATAATTGTATCAATCTTTCATCATTTACTACTACTACTACTACTACTATTATTACTACTATTATTATTATTATTATTATTATTATTATTATTATTATTATCATCATCACCATCATCATCATCATTATTATTATCTTTTAAAAAATAGTGATGGAATTGACATTAAACTATATAAATGTAATTTATACAATTTTTAAAAAAAATAATTCTCTATTAAAATTAATTTTGTCATAATTCTGTATTTAAAACATTAAATAAATATTCTTTGAAACTCCATTTTATCAAATAGTTATTTATCTGATATAATTACACTATCCTGCTATAATGATAATGATGTTAGTGCACTAAATACAATATAAACTTTAGTTAGTGTCAATGGGTTGAATCCTCTTGTATTTAATTACATATATAAGAAACATTCAGGATAAGAAAATTACAAACTGCCTTAGAATTACATAAAACCAGTCAACATTTAGACAACACCAATATGAATAACAATAAAAAATCTCAATATGTTGTTAAGGCAATTTCCTTTTGAAAATAAAAGTGGAATGCCTTATATATGATAAACAAAACAAGTTATAAATTTCGTAACTTGCTCTTAGCTTGCATTTTATGACCTGTAGATGGAGCTTTACCAATAACTCCTAACAAGCTTTGTTTACATAAACACTGAAAGAGATCGAATTCAATATCTCTTTCGTTATCTACAACCTCCAGACCATGGTTTTGGGCT
The DNA here is from genome assembly GCA_028023455.1 of Epiperipatus broadwayi. Lineage (NCBI taxonomy): Eukaryota > Metazoa > Onychophora > Udeonychophora > Euonychophora > Peripatidae > Epiperipatus > Epiperipatus broadwayi. The sequence goes on from JAQFVV010000628.1 coordinate 295,085, forward strand.
AACTGGCTCACCCCAGTAGAGGGCAGGGAAAAATTAGATCTAAATACGAACTGTACAATGAGAATTTATGAAACATGTTTCTATCAGTTTTAAAGCATGAACTTTTCAGATATGTAAATATCTTTAAATCCAGTCAAACAAGCTAGACAACTATATGGGTCTGAATTTAGTTCAATTTCACCATATAATAAAAGCCTCTGCAATCTATATTGTTGCAAAAACCTTCAAGGGTACATTTATGATAAATAAAACAAGTTATACATTTTGTAGCTTGCTCTTAGCTTGCATTCTATGATTACTAGATGGAGCTTTACCAATAAATCGTAACAAGCTTTGTTTACATAAATGCTGAGAGAGATAGAATTCAATATCTCTTTCATTATCTCCAACCTCCAGACCATGGTTTCAAGTTAATTGACTCACCTCAGTGGAAGGCAGGGAGAGTAAAAACTAGATCTAAATATTAATTCTACAATCAACATTTACAAAACATGTTTCTATCAGTTTGAAAGCATGAACTTTTCATATACTGTACTGGTCAAAACAGTATGCTCACTTAACAAGGTTCCAAATCCTAAGCAAAAGTACCTCGAATCCGATCATGCTCAAGATACACAGGTCTGGAACAATCCTGAATTCTAACCTATTTGCCTATTCTTCGAATCTCTGACCCAATGAACAACAATTCTGATGACACAGTAAAATTATTTTAAATCTGTGCACATAAGCAGAGCGGTGGAGCATAAGATCAGACTGATGATGATGATCGAGGTCGGAGTAGCCCAGGAATTACATTTATTATACTTATTTGTTAATGCTAAGCTCTTAGCCAACGAAAATAGTTCTAAATATTAACTATAAACTAATAATTCAAAACAAACCAGGATTTACATGAATATATATATATTTAATAAATGTAGAAAATGCATATATATGTTACAAAATTGTTTCACACTTGGAGTGATCTTATACATTTTGAAAACTTGGGATTTGTTCTATAACATCCCCATTACATCAATACTTGAATAAATACCATTTTATAGAATGTGTTATAAGTTGTGCGGGTTTAATATGTCAATTTACAAGTGTTTACAAATAAAATGTTGTGGATGTACAAACAATCTACAAGATCGGAACAGATTCGGATTACAGAAAGATACACAATAATTTAACATTAATCATTTTGACAAATAAATATAAATGTACGGTCTCAATCATTTATTTACAATCTTAAAATCATCACATATGTTTGATAGGCATTGTTTGGACATAGCGTCTCTAGACTAAGTATACATAAGGAACAAACAATGCGCAATATTTACGAGAATAAATTATACAAATTGATTTACGTCTCTGGGAATCGATAAAGCTTTTTAAAGAAAAGCAGTTTTTAGATCAACATACTGAACGTATTTTACGAAATGAATCTTTATCTTTAACACATCATTGCGACTTTACTAAGATTAGACAAATGATCAAGTTAATAAGCAAAGTAACGGTACAAGCATACAATAACGAAAATAAGGCCTCATGGCGATTGTGGATATTTCATCATTTAAAAGAATACTTTGAAATGAACTTAGATTGGATATGTCCGCACCTTCTGGCGGAGCGATATCAAAGTAGAGGCTGAGAATGAGACCCCAGATCATTATGTACCGCCATCTGCAGCACATAATCCTCTTAAACTTTACATTCAACAGAGAGTAGTGTCTCTGGTTAGGAACGATTTTGAAAAGAAGGACGGGAGCTTCATGCTTTCGACGTCCCCAATAATAAAACGATCAAGAAATGGAAAGATAAAATATCAGAAAAGAAAATATATGCCAGCAGCGTTTCTATAATTTTATAATATCATTTAAAGTTTGAAAATGGTCTAACCTCTCGCGCAATAATCTGTTTCCAATTCTGAGTCATTTATCTAATCATAATGAATAATAACGCTTCTATTTACAATATTATTAAACTAACCACATTTATATTTAAATAATCGATTCCCAAATACGTATTAACTGGTGGAATTTGCCCTTCAGGCACCAGCAAAAAGGTATGGATTAATCATAAGAAAGTTCACGATCTTTTTAAAATAGAAAATTAAAGCAAAATTCATCCACAGTAAAAGTTTTAAATTTACTTTAAGAGTAACGAATTTAAAATGAAACCAAACTCGTGAGCAATTTCTATTTAATATAGACAAAACTCTACTGATAAGTTTTAAATAAAGCCCACCCTTTTCCCAAGTAAAACAATTATTTCCCCCCTTACTCGCGAATTTAGCGATTTTGGCATATTAAAGAAAATAAATTATATCTATACATTAAACAAAGTATATGAAATCTTAATGGAATCACACACATTTATATATAATTTAATTAAGCGTGAAAGGTAAGTTAAAATACATGATATTAATAAAAGATTACTGAGAGAGAGTTTAAAAGCAAAATTAACAGAAGCTTATAAAACAATATATAAATTAAGACATGACAGTTGAACTATAGATTACAAAAGTATTGACTTATAAAGGCAGTTCTATGTTAAAAGGTTACCTAAGAAAAAAAAAACAGCATGGCGGCGTCATTAGCAATCAGTAGTCGGAAGCAATCATGTTGTATGGTCGGCCAGATGGAACATGGCACTTGTAGGCAGACAGTTCTTCGAGAGAAGAAGAAAAAGGTGCTAGATTCCACTACTCAAAATTCATCACGCAGAACTTGCGTTGGCTTCTTAAAAGTAATTAACTCAACTGACTAAACTCCTCTGAACTTAACTACGAACTGAAGGTAAACTGAACTGACTTCCTTTGTTCTGTGGCCCCTTTTATAACATTTTAATACTGACCAGAATGCAATCTCATCTACCAACCTTATCTCTGTAATCCCTTTAAAAAAAGCAACATTTAATTAGCAAAATATTTTCAGTTGATAAGGCCTGAAATACCATTTTTAACTGTTTTGAAAGATTTGAAAACAACTGATAAACAATTTGTTTTTTTGATTGTAATTAAGATTTATAAATTTTAATTATAGACAACGATTTGACCAAAGATAATTTCAGTATTTCAAGCCTTCCCCATTTTTTTCTTTGTTGTTACATTAAATGCACACAGATATAAAAATAATTACAAATGTATTTTCCAGCAATAAAATTATTGCTTTAGTCAAAATATATATACGCATCACTCAAACTATTGTTTCATTTTTACTAAACAAAGATTAATTTCACTAATCTTTAGAATGATTCGGCATACAGTGTGTGAGTGAATAGCATATATTTATAGCAGGGTCTAAATTGTGGACCCCTAGGAGGTTAGTGTAGATGGTGACACATGAAGCATCGATGATGATTAGACATCGATTGGTTCATTCTTCCCCACTTAAAATGATAAACAAAAAAAAAATCAATAAAAAAAAAAACCTTAGTTGGAGTCTAATATAATATTGGTGAGAAAAACAACCTTAATAAATGAGCCTGAAAAATTTGCTTCTTGTTGACAAAAAAAAACTGCCTTATATGACTCACGTTTCTAGTATGGAGAAGAATCTTTCATTTTGATATTTTACTGCAATTTTTTCTTTATTAACTGAAATATTTGGTATGAGGATTGGGTGGTGTGTAGGGTTTCAATTGTCGTGCATTATGGATGCCACTAAACCCATTTTCTCCTTCCAATAGAAAAGCATTTTCATGACATCTCTTCCGAACAAGATATGGTCCACTATACAAGGGAAAAAATTTTTTAAATTCCTTTTTTACTACACTGCTAGTCTTGGGGGATCTCAACCATACTTGATCCCCTTCCTGAAATTGGTGACATTGCATCCGTCCCCTCTTTATGCGATTTTCGGCTGCCTGGGCCAACCGTCTTCTAGCAGCTTCTTGGTCATGAATAGGGTCAATAACTATTTCATCTAGTGGCACCAGGTTTGGAAATAAGTTGCGACATGGCTTCCCATAATGAAGGCGTTCGGGCGTAAATCCGGTAGACTCATTTATCGTCTGGTTTATACAGTTAACTATTTCTGGAGTTTTATTTACCCAATCCCGGTGGTTGGTTGATATGTAGGTGTGAAAGAGACGATTGAATTCTCCCATGACTTTTTCGCATGGGTTAGATTGGGGATTCCTAATCGATGTCAACTGATGAGTGACTTGTTGCTTCAAAAGCCAGCCCTTCCATTCCCTAGAGGTGAAGGCTGAACCATAATCTGATAGAATAGAATTAGGTTTTCCCACCTCAGGGAATTGTTTATCTTGGAGGGTCTGAATCGTATTCCTTGAGTCTGCAGCCCGGACAGGATACGCTCGTACATATTTGGAAAAAACATCATAGGTCACGAGTAAATATTGGAAATTTCTAAATTTGGGCAATGGGCCATAGTGGTCGATTGCAATTAACTCATTGGGCCTTGATGCAGTTATGGGTTTCATAGTTCCAGCGTAAGACTTGTTCGGAAACTTAGTCCAGGTACACATTGCACATTTCTGTAACACTGTGAGGATCTGTGTGTACATACCTGGCCAGTAAAATTGATGTCTCAAGGCTTCCTCAGTTTTCCGTGGCCCATAATGTCCCAAGGTTTTGTGGACATGTTCGATCAGTTGCATCCTAATCTTATTTGGTGTCATGATTTTCCATGGGCTCTCCATGTCTTTGGTCTTACATTGGAGGATTCCATCTTTTAAACGGAATTGGGAGTATCGCCATGCATTTCTTTTGTTTGTACACATTAGGTGATTGGTTCCCAGGTTGGAGATAATGTTAGCATATTGGTCATCTTGCCAATATCGTAGATTTGTCAAATCAGTTTCCATAGGGGTCTTTGTGGTTGTGGCCATGATTCTGAGGATCTGGTCATTCAGCTGAGGATTTTGGATACTGGCAGGTACAGGATGGCGGCTTAGGATATCTGCCACAATGTTCTCATGTCCTGGGCAGTAAGCCACTCTGTATTGAAACTGTTGGAGGGCCAGGCTCCACCGGATCAATCGATCATTTGTAAGGAAACTCTTATTCAAGAATTCCAAACATTTGTGATCGGTTACTATGACCACCTCAGACCCCAGGAGAAATTGACGGAATTTCTGGCACACCCAAATGATTGCTAGGGTTTCTTGTTCCGTGGTGGTATAGTGTACTTCGGCTCCCTTTAAGGAGTGGCTACAAAAATAGAGCACCTGATGCTTTCCTTCTTCATTAATTTGGAATAACACAGCCCCCAATCCCTGCTTGCTACTATCAGTCTGGACGTAAAAGGTCCTTGTAAAATCAGGATGACACAACATTACAGCTTGAAGAAAATTTTTTTTTATGTTCTCAAAATCCTTGTCATGGGCTTCGGTCCATTACCATTTATGATCTTTCTTTAGTAACTCTATCAGCTTTCCTGTCTCATGAGCAAAATTTGGGTAAAACTGGTGATAGAAGTTACAAAGTCCCAAGAAAGATCGGACTTGTTTCTGAGTTTTTGGTTTGGGGAAGTGCTCGATGGCTTCTACTTTGTCAGGATGGACTTTGACCCCGTCCTCAGTTACAACATGCCCAAGGAATGTAATTTCTTTTACCGCAAAGCGATTCTTTTCCAAGTTAATAGTTATGTTTTCTTAGGCACATTCATGGAAAAATTGTTCAAGGCATTTCAAATGTTCAGTGATGTTTTTTGATGCAATTACTATATCGTCCACATAGCATACCAATTTTTTTTTTAATCTTTCTGACAATACTTGGTCCAAACACCTCATGAGGCCAGCCCCGCTATTTATCAGCCCAAACGGTACTCTTTTAAACATGTGGGTTTGCCCATTGTATCTGAACGCGGTATATTTTCGATCCTGGGGGTAGAGAGCCATTTGCCAGTAACTGGCAGTTAGGTCAAGAGTAGAGAAAATATTCTTAGCAGTCAACTTGAGGAATGTTTCTTGGATGGGTAGTGGGATGTCTCTCTCAGGGATGGTCATGCTGTTTAATTTTCGTGCGTCCAAACATAGCCGCAAATCTCCATTTTTTTTTCACCACAACTAACGGATTGTTATAGGGAGATGGGCTCCGCTCAATAATGTCCCACTCGATCATCTGTTGAATCTGCTTTTCCACCTCATCCCGGTATTGGAATGGGATGGGGTATGTTTTGGATTGGGTATACGATTCCTCCTTCACTCGAATTCTATGAGTATACCCCTTTATTTTTCCAGGAGTCTGGGCAAACACCTGAGCATAATTTTCTAATATGCTTTGGATACTTCTTTTATCTTTGGACTCTGTAATAGCTGAGTCATGGACCTTTTTTTCAATCAATGCGGAATCAACAGGCTGGATCAAGCAGCTCTGCTTCTCAGGTACGGCTTGGTGGGTCACTTTGAAATGTGTTGATTCATTGTTGAACAGGCATTTTCTTCCGAAATAATCGATAATTCCATGATTTTGGGTTAGAAAGTCGGAACCCAACACCATATCATAGATCAGTCCAGATACAATCAAGAAAGTATGGCCCATCAATCTCTCATTGATCTTCACCTCTAGCCAGATTTGACTGTTCTCACTCATGATTCTTTTTCCATTAGCTAAGGTCAACTGGATGGGACGTGTTGGTAATTGCATGATTTCCCATTCTCTCTCTACACTTTTAATCCATGCCTTTGATACGATCGATGCTTGGCTTCCTGAATCCACTAGCGCTAATACCTTGGTGGATTCTATCATCACTTCAATAATAGGACACAAGCTTGTGGTTGTAACATTCTCCACATTTTCTTTTTCCCATATTATGTTAGTCATCTGGCTGCCATCTTGTTTAAACTGATTCCATTGATTCTTTAAATATTCTGGGCATTCCTGTATGTCCCCCTTCCCTTGTTCTGGGTTCAATGTTGGGGTTCCATCTGTTTCTGGATTACTAAATCCATAGTCTATTGAAACCAAAAACTCAGCCATTTCATTTATTTTGTTGATCCGGCTTATGATCATCATTTCCTGCATCTTCATCGGCATGTTCTGTCATATGGTACGGATAATATGTGATTCTGACCATGTGATATCTGGTAGAGATCTGTCTTGCGGCTTGCTTTAAAAAGAATTGCGCATATGTTTCTTGGTGATTAGTTGGGAATTTTTCATTGGTTATAGTGTGCAAAATATACTCCTGTCTTTCTTCGTTCCAAAAAATCTTGCATAGTGCCTGGCAGTACTCTTCAAGATCTGTTGGTTTGTGTGTCAATGATCGCCACCAGTCTTTAGCGGTTGCTTCCAAATGCTGGCTCGCTATGGCCATTTGTTCTCTATTGCTCAGTGCATATAGTGAACATATCACCTTCAGATTTTCCATATGTTCCTGTGGACTCTCCTGTGGTTCACCACGGAAGATCTGGATCTGCATAAATGGTGCAGTGATGGGTAGTTCCTGATGCCTCATTTTGTTTACTAGAATTCCCTTCTACTTTTTTGAAAAACTCTTTAAGCATGAAATTTTGGTTGCTATACTTTCTGACTTCCTTTTTATATTTCTTTGTTAATTCACTTTTATTTTTCTTTTGAAAGATAGTCAATTTTAAATGTCTCTGTGAAATATATTTTAATATTTTGATTTAGACTTATTGTCACTTCTAATTATTTGAAAATTAAGGCTTGTTTCTTTCTTCTTTTATTTTATACAGGATATACACCTCTCTCTCCCTCTAAGGCTTGTTTCTTTCTTCTTTTATTTTATACAGGATATACACCTCTCTCTCCCTCCTCTCTTCAACTGTCTTCCTTTTGCCATTTTTTTTTGTTGCTGCCGACTGCTGCTGATAACAGGAAAAAAATATTTGATCATCACATGTATGTGTATGATCTGAATTCAAACTGCCTTGCTGCTTGACTTTTGGTTGTTTTTCTGCACCTATAATAGACTCTTACAAAAAAAAATTTAGTGATTTGTTTCTACAATATAATGTTCTGCTCATGATAATTATACATAGCAAAATAGTGGACAATAATTAAACTCTCTCTCAACCCCTAACATCCTGGTTTGAACTCATTTTGACATGTAGTTATTATATTACTGTTGGCACATTTATATGGCGCCAGCCAACAGGATATAACAAAAAAAAAAACAATTCCAAATACATCTGGGCTACTCAACTAGTAAATATAACTAAGTATTTGTTACACATTATAAACTCTATTACATATATAATGTACAGAAAATACACTAAATATGACATATACCTTGTTATAATTTCAAGGTTTATCATTTACGGTTGAAGTACATGGGTTTTATTTATAAACATTTTCATTTTTGCATATATAACTTAAGAAACATATTTTATATATTTGTAAAACCAGATACAGGAAAAAAAAATCACTTATGGGTGAAACACATGGGTATCGAAAAATTTTTTTCATTTTTAAGACAAGATTTTTACATTTGTGGCTGTAAACATAGAATACAATATTTTTCTATAGTTGCACAACCAGATACCACAAAAACCATTTACATTTATGGTTGCAACACATGGACATTGGTTTTCATACAAATTTTTCACATTTTATATATATAAAATCAGAAAACAAACTCGGGTAGGAAGGAAATATACATATCTATCATCAATGATCTCTTACAACCTTTTTTTAAAACATACATATAAACAGAATTCAGTACTCAGGGTATGTGGGTGTTTATATCGAAGCCCCACTTGGGCAGCCAAGCCCGGAAAAAAAAATCCACTGTACCGGTCAAAACAGTATCCTCACTTAACAAGGTTCCAAATCCTAAGCAAAAGTACCTCGAATCCGATCATGCTCGAGATACACAGGTCTGGAACAATCCTGAATTCTAACCTATTTGCCTATTCTTCGAATCTCTGACCCAATGAACAACAATTCTGATGACACAGTAAAATTATTTTAAATCCGTGCCCATAAGCAGAGCGGTGGAGCATAAGATCAGACTGATGATGATGATCGAGGTCGGAGTAGCCCAGGAATTACATTTATTATACTTATTTGTTAATGCTAAGCTCTTAGCCAATGAAAATAGTTCTAAATATTAACTATAAACTAATAATTCAAAACAAACCAGGATTTACATGAATATATATATTTAATAAATGTAGAAAATGCATACATGTTACAAAATTGTTTCATGCTTGGAGTGATCTTATACATTTTGAAAACTTGGGATTTGTTCTATAACATCCCCATTACATCAATACTTGAATAAATACCATTTTATAGAATGTGTTATAAGTTGTGCGGGGTTAATATGTCAATTTACAAGTGTTTACAAATAAAATGTTGTGGATGTACAAACAATCTACAAGATCGGAACAGATTCGGATTACAGAAAGATACACGATAATTTAACATTAATCATTTTGACAAATAAATATAAACGTACGGTCTCAATCATTTATTTACAATCTTAAAATCATCACATATGTTTGATAGGCATTGTTTGGACATAGCGTCTCTAGACTAAGTATACATAAGGAACAAACAATGCGCAATATTTAAGAGAATAAATTATACAAATTGATTTACGTCTCTGGGAATCGATAAAGCTTTTTAAAGAAAAGCAGTTTTTAGATCAACATACTGAACGTATTTTACGAAATGAATCTTTATCTTTAACACATCATTGCGACTTTACTAAGATTAGACAAATGATCAAGTTAATGAGCAAAGTAACGGTACTAGCATACAATAACGAAAATAAGGCCTCATGGCGATTGTGGATATTTCATCATTTAAAAGAATACTTTGAAATGAACTTAGATTGGATATGTCCGCACCTTCTGGCGGAGCGATATCAAAGTAGAGGCTGAGAATGAGACCCCAGATCATTATGTACCGCCATCTGCAGCACATAATCCTCTTAAACTTTACAATCAACAGAGAGTAGCGTCTCTGGTTAGGAACGATTTTGAAAAGAAGGACGGGAGCTTCATGCTTTCGACGTCCCCAATAATAAAATGATCAAGAAATGGAAAGATAAAATATCAGAAAAGAAAATATATGCCAGCAGCGTTTCTATAATTTTATAATATCATTTAAAGTTTAAAAATGGTCTAACCTCTCGCGCAATAATCTGTTTCCAATTCTGAGTCATTTATCTAATCATAATGAATAATAACGCTTCTATTTACAATATTATTAAACTAACCACATTTATATTTAAATAATCGATTCCCAAATACGTATTAACTGGTGGAATTTGCCCTTCAGGCACCAGCAAAAAGGAATGGATTAATCATAAGAAAGTTCACGATCTTTTTAAAATAGAAAATTAAAGCAAAATTCATCCACAGTAAAAGTTTTAAATTTACTTTAAGAGTAACAAATTTAAAATGAAACCAAACTCGTGAGCAATTTCTATTTAATATAGACAAAACTCTATTGATAAGTTTTAAATAAATCCCACCCTTTTCCCAAGTAAAACAATTATTTCCCCCCTTACTCGCGAATTTAGCGATTTTGGCACATTAAAGAAAATAAATTATATCTATACATTAAACAAAGTATATGAAATCTTAATGGAATCACACACATTTATATATAATTTAATTAAGCGTGAAAGGTAAGTTAAAATACATGATATTAATAAAAGATTACTGAGAGAGAGTTTAAAAGCAAAATTAACAGAAGCTTATAAAACAATATATAAATTAAGACATGACGGTTGAACTATAGATTACAAAAGTATTGACTTATAAAGGCAGTTCTATATTAAAAGGTTACCTAAGAAAAAAAAAACAGCATGGCGACGTCATTAGCAATCAGTAGTCGGAAGCAATCATGTTGTATGGTCGGCCAGATGGAACATGGCATTTGTAGGCAGACAGTTCTTCGAGAGAAGAAGAAAAAGGTGCTAGATTCCACTACTCAAAATTCATCGTGCAGAACTTGCGTTGGCTTCTTAAAAGTAATTAACTCAACTGACTAAACTCCTCTGAAATTAACTACGAACTGAAGGTAAACTGAACTGACTTCCTTTGTTCTGTGGTCCCTTTTATAACATTTTAATACTGACCAGAATGCAATCTCATCTACCAACCTTATCTCTGTAATCCCTTAAAAAAAAAAGCAACATTTAATTAGCAAAATATTTTCAGTTGATAAGGCCTGAAATACCATTTTTAACTGTTTTGAAAGATTTGAAAACAACTGATAAACAATTTGTTTTTTTGATTGTAATTAAGATTTATAAATTTTAATTATAGACAACGATTTGACCAAAGATAATTTCAGTATTTCAAGCCTTCCCCATTTTTTTCTTTGTTGTTACATTAAATGCACACAGATATAAAAATAATTACAAATGTATTTTCCAGCAATAAAATTATTGCTTTAGTCAAAATATATATACACATCACTCAAACTACTGTTTCATTTTTACTAAACAAAGATTAATTTCACTAATCTTTAGAATGATTTGGCATACAGTGTGTGAGTGAATAGCATATATTTATAGCAGGGTCTAAATTGCGGACCCCTAGGAGGTTAGTGTAGATGGTGACACATGAAGCATCAATGATGATTAGACATCGATTGGTTCAATACGCAAATATCTTCAAATCCAGTCAAACAAACTAGACAGCTATATGGGTCTGAATTCAGTTCAGTTTCACCATATAGTAAAAGTCTCTGCAATCTATATCATTGCAAAAACCTTCAAGGGTACATTTATGATAAACAAAAGAAGTTATAAATTTCATATTTTGCTCTTACCTTGCATTTTATAATTACTAGATAGAGCTTTACCAATACCTCCTAACAAGCTTTGTTTACATAAATGCTGAGAGAGATAGAATTCAATATCTCTTTCATTATCACCAACCCCAGACCATGGTTTCAAGTTAATTGACTCACCTCAGTGTAGAGTTAGTATTTAGATCTAGTTTCTACTTTCCCTGTTCTCCAGTGAGGTGAGCCGATTAGCTTGGAACTATGGTGTGGAGGTTGCAGATAATGAAAAAGATATTGAATTCTATCTCTCTCAGCATTTATGTAAACAAATCTTGTTAGGAGTTATTGGTAAAGCTCCATCTAGTGATCATAAATGCAAGCTAAGAACAAGTTCCAAAATATATAACTTGTTTTGTTTATCATAAATGTACTCTTGAAGGTTTTTGCAATGATATAGATTGCAGCGGCTTTTACTATACGGTGAAAGTGAACTGAATTCAGATCCATATATCTAACTAGTTTGTGTGAGTGGATTTGAAGATATTTACATATCTAAAAAGTTCATGCTTTCAAACTGATAGCAACATGTTTCATAAATGCTAATTGTAGATTTAGTATTTAGATCCAGTTTCTATTCTCCCTGATCTCCACTGAGGTGCACCAATTACCTCGAAACCATGGTCTGAATGTTGGAGATAAATATAGAGATATTGAATTCTATCTCTCTCAGCATTTATGTAAACAAAGCTTGTTATTAGTTATTGGTGAAGCTCCATCTAGTGATTATACATACACACACACACACATATATATATATATATATAATTAAATAACACAAATATGTTATGACATTAGGGTAATATTTATGCATTGGATGTGTATAATTTTAATATTTTATTCAACGATCATTGATGACAACTGCAATTAATCTGTTACTGGACATATAATTTTGTCAGTAACATGATATCATGAGAAGCATTTGAAAACTAGTTGAGACCCATATTATTACATATTGTGAATAATCTTGTTAGAAATGTTTTTATTGATGTCACATTATTGATAATGAATCCAGAAAAAGTTATGTAAACTTTGCATCAAATACTGTCACTTAGATAGCATATATATATATATTGTACCCTCACTTTTAGAAAATATGTAATAATACTAAATTGGTCTAGCTCAAATAAATAATTATGTTCATCTAAAATGTATCTAATCAATAATAATATATTCTCTAATACTGTAAGTTATAAAACTAGCTTTAATTAATAAATAATAATATGGTTCGGTTTCATAAATTAAATAAATAAATATCTAATAAAAAACATAAGATTATGAAGTGAGTTTATAAGTGGCAAGATGAATACATTGAGTTAATATCCCACAGGATACTACCTCATTGACATAAGAATACTATTCCCCTCTTATTATCTCAAACAATAAATTTATAGCATTCCTATGTCTTCAATACTAATTAATTAATTAATTAAGATTATCCCAATAAATTAATCTTCATCTCTTTATCTAAATAATCTAGCTTAAATAATCTCAGGTTCTTTTAAAATAATTCTAAACAATTATAATTTCTGTAATTAAGCATGATGAGGGATTTAATATCATTCTCAACTACATCTAACTAATACTACTAATAATTAAATAATAATAATAATAATAATAATAATAATTTTCAATGTATACTTTAATCTCATCTCTTTTCTCATTCTAATATTAATCACGAATAATAATAATAAATAATATGATACAATCTTTTATTCTTCATGTAGCATCTTAAATAATTATGTGATATATTCTTATAATCTGAGAATATGTGTGGCAACCAAAAATACTATAATTATGTGTAAATATCTGATAGTTACTATCTGACCATAATAATAATATGATAAATGAAGTTTTTTGAAAAAAATCATATCAAGAAAATATTATAACTCTTAAATAATAATTTTATTTATGTTGTGCAAATATTATATTTAAAATTCAAATTATCTGTGATTATGTAACTGTGATGTGGAGAAATTGAGTCAACAACAAGATTTATAAAACAAGTTTAACAAATTTTATTAACAACTTCAACAATAAATTATAAACATCATTAATGAACTTTATCTAGTTACATTTCCAATACTTTGTAAAAAATAAAATAAAATAAAATATGGGATATGGAACATTGTTTTATAAAAAATATATATTATTAAAATATTATTATAGCATATCTCTATTACATCTTCATTAAGTCAATAAGTTCAAAATATAAGATAAATTAACTAGTCTACTATGCATTTGTTACGGGTACTTAGTTCTTTTAAAAAAATAATTTAATATACCATGTAATAATTCCTAACTTAATAATGACATGAATACATTTAATTAACAACTAATTACTAATTTAATGTCAGATTGAATGTATGTGCTGGTGTATCGTTACTACAGAATAACCTTTACAAAACTTATGATTATCTGTATTCTTTTAACACGATTTAGTTTTATCATTTTACTTGTCAAAAATATGCATCATAAGTAAGTCTTTTAAAAATACTTAATAATTAATCAATATCTTTATAAATCCAATTTAATTATCACTTATCCATTTTTATAAAAAAATAATCAATTTCAAATATGAAAAGTTTTATGATTCTTTTACTGACAAACCATATTCTTGTAATATTTGTATTTATTTCTCTTTTTTCTCCAAATAATATAACCTATCTTATCCTTTTCAATAACAACCCCGCACTTTCAATCTTATCCATCATTTCATGTTTTAAATACAATCCTACATGATGTAATACGAAAAATTTTGATAGTGAATAAATGGGTAGGTATATGGAATAAACTAGAGAAAGTGGCAAATAGGGGTTTAGGTGAAAATATGCAGAAGAATAAAAGTAATAAAAATGTGAAAGTTAGTAAAAGAGTAAAAAAGAGGAAAAAGTCATTTAGAGAAAATAAGTGTGATATTAAGAACAATGAAAGTGAAAAAGATGTTAATGTTAAATAGAGAAATTACTTAGAAAAAAAGAAGTTGGCTAAAATAAATAATTATATAGAGAGAATGAAATTGAATAGTAAGTTATTGGAGGATATTAATAAAAGTGGAAGAGATCAGGGTAAAAATTTTGGAAATACATTAAAAGAAGGAATGTAATGGAGAGAGATATTATTACTAGATGATGAGGGAGTAAACAGTAGCTGTAGAAAAGAATTAGATTATTTTAAATAAGTATATAATGGGTATAGAAAAAATGTTAGATGGGAAGGATAGAGTGATAGCAAACATGAAAGCATAGAAGTAATGAAAATATTAGATTTACAGAAAATGAACCAAATGAGGCAAGAAAATATTAAAAAGTGGAAAGGCAAGAGGTTGAGCTGAATGGAAAGCAGAGATGGTAATGAATATAGGGCTGTAAGGCAAAAGTAAAATTGTTATTATGTTTTAATAATATGGCACAGAGGAGAGTTTTTCCAGGTAGATTGACTAAATAAAAGGGTAAGAATCATAGAAAATTAAACATTATGGACTGATAGTTGTGTTATCAGTGTTATATAAAGTGTTTTCATAAATTGTGGCTGGAAGGGTTGCAAAATGGATGGAAATGAATAATATAATGGTAGAAATCCAAGGAGGTTTTAGATTGGATAGGTGTATAAGAGATAATTTATTTGCAGTTACACAACTTATGGATTTGAGTAGGTATACAGGCAAACAGTTATATATGGCTTTCATAGATATAGAGAAGGCTATGATAGATTAAATAGAAAAAAAAGATTAATTTGGGAATTTATGGAGCTTTAGTGGACATTATTAAGAAATTATATAAAAATAATTACTATATGTATCATTTAAAGAATATAGAACCAGTTAAAGTTAAAAATGGGGAGAGACTAAGGCAAGAATTTTGTTTTTGTTATATTTGAGAGAAATGGAGAGAGCATTAGAAAGACTAGGAAGAGGTATAGAGATATCATTAATAAGTTGCAGAGGAATATATACATTATTAGGTCTTTTATTTGCAGATGATGTCTTTTTGTGCTCAGAAAAAATTAAGATATGAAAATTATGCTAAGGACATATGCAAGGATGGGTAAAGAGATGTGGCTTAAGTTTAATAAATAAAAGTAAAATAATGATGATTAATGCTGGGGAAAGACAAAAGAAATAATTTTTATTGGGAGGTATAAAGTTAAGTGTGACAAATAGATATAACTATTTGGGAATTGTCTTAAGTAATCAGAGAAATTGCTTGGATGAATGGGAGAAAAAATTGATAAATGATGTAAAAAAAAGAAAGGGATTGATAAAGAAATTAATGGTGTTTTCATATAATAAATATGACATAGCTAAAATTGTATGGAAGGGAATGCAGGGTTAACATATGGTAACAAGGCATTATGTGATAGTAAATGGACTATTAGATTATTTGGCAAGAAGTACAAAGAGAAATAGGAAGACATGCATTAGATGCAGATGTGTGGACAGCAAAAAGGCAATTCAAAGAAAAATGGGATGGACAAGTTTTTATACGAGAGATATAAAAAGCAAAATTAAAAATGTTTGGCAGATTGCAGGGTTATGAATAAAGGACAGGTAACATGATGGATAAAAAAGGTAATGCAGTATGCAGAAGATTTGTATAAAAAATTTATGTCAGTATACTTGTACAAAGGTGGGATGATTGCATTAGGAGAATTGTTGAATGTTATAGTGGTAAAAAATGGGATAGAAGAATAGATGCATTAATAAAGAATAGGGAGTTGGAAAAATGGAGAATTAGTATGGTGAGTAACAAGAGTTTAAATATATATAGAAGTAAACAGAATATTGACTGCGAATTAATTTATGATAATAGTAAGGAAAGGAGTTTGCTGTTTAAGGCTCAATGGGGATTTTTAGCAACAGGGAATTATACATGTAAATGGAAAAATCTGAATGATTTAATCTGCAAGCTGTGTAAGGAAGGCATAGAATACATTAGGCATCTGGTGATTCAATGTAAATGCTGGAAAACATAAAGGGTACCAATAATAAAGTTGTGGAAGACTAAATATAAACAAAGTGATTATACAGAAAGTGGGTTATTGATTTTTATGCTGGGTTTGGGAAAAGTTAAGGAAGATTTAGATATAAAGACCATGAAGTTGACAGAAATTATGTTGTGGAAATGGGATGGAGCAGGATTGGGAAAACATAGGATGGGGAGTGGCAAGGGAAGGTAAAGTGGCAAATAAGTTTTTCTGGCATAGTTGATGAGAGTTTCCTGATTCCGTATAAGGAGAAGTGACAGTGCATCAACGTCACACCAATAAACAGTTACAGTTTAAGATGTTATTAATAATAATTTTAGGTAAAGGTTAGTAAATAAAATGGTGGTAATATAATTAAGACTGTCTCTCTATATATTATGCTTCCTAATGTTATTAAACACTAAATAAATAATTGGATTATTATATCCCCAAAAGTAAATATATATTTTACCTATGCAAATAAAAATAAAAATCCCAAAAGTAAACATATATAATTTTACCCATGCAAATGAAAATAAAATTAACTATTGATATGTGTCTAATATTTTTGGTGTTCAATCAATGCATTTATTTGCTTTAAATTTGTAACATTTATAATGTAATTATTCAATCGTTAGCAATAATATCTTATTAGTAAGAAAATGTGGTTCTAGTAAACTATTAACTGTGCAGCCTTTGGTGGCGCTGTTTCTAGTTAAAAACAGAGTGTTATAACATTGCCAGGCCGCTAGATTTTTTTTATCTAATAGATCGTATTTTGACATATGGCTGTAATTTTTTTTTAATATTTAATAATTGTTGTTGTTTGTTTTGGACATAATTATTTTTTTGGTTTTCATTTGATAAATTTAAAACTATAAAGGAGACTTTGACCTTTTTTTTGGATCTCAAAAGTACATAATTTTTGACATACGCCTTTATTGTGGGGGGGGATTTCCATTCTAAATCTACTGTTTCTTTTTTACAGACGTTTTTTATTTTTTTGTTTTGGATTCGATACATTTCAAAGTAATATGGGACAGTTTTAACTTTTTTTTGGAATATCTCAAATATACACAATTTGCTTTACATACGACTTTCTTTTTTTTTTTTGTTGTTGTTATTTAAAATTAGAATTGACACTTTCTTTTTGAATTATGTTAAAAATGAGGGGGTTTGCTGTTGATTGATTTAGCAAAAAAAATTCAAACCTGTCCGACAAACTGCCTCAGATGTCCGTATTTGCTTATAAATGAAAAGAATTGTTTGGTATTTTATCTTATATTTATAAATACGGGTTTTTTTTTTTTTTGGGCGGCGTGTTTTGATTTTTTTTGTTTTTTTTTTTAATAATAACAAATAAAACGGGGTTTTGATTTTTTTGTTTATTTTAATAATAATAAATAAAACGGGTCTTCTTTTTTCTCTTAGATTTATAAATACGGTTTTTTTTTTGGCGGCGGGTTTTGATTTTTTTTGCTTTTTTTAATAATAACAAATAAAACGTCCAAAACAAAAAACAAAAAGTCAATCGCGGTATTGTTTTTTTAACACAAAAAATATGTATGTTAACCAGTTTTGTTACATTCTGTAGGATTTATTTATTTATCTTTTTAAAGAGTCGTACAAGTTTAAGATTTTTTGTTTTCATAACAAATAAAACATTCGGTATTTTTATTCTTTTTTAACCACAAAAATTAGCTCGGGTTCATTTTTAAAGTCTACTTAACGTGCTGTTTATTGATTTAAAACAACAGCAACAAAAAACCTCTTTTTGCTTCTAAACGGAACGAATAGGTACGTCAAAAGAAGAAGTATTTTTTTTTTTTTTTTTTAAAAAATCAATCAATCAAGAGATGTCCAACAAACTATGCCACCTCTTTTTAACACTGTCATTCTGGGTGTTAATTACATGATTTACAGATAAAAATAATCACAAACAAAACACAAAATCTTTCCAGAAAATAAATTTATTAACCACATATAACTGAACTAAATCAACTGTAATGAATGGCAGGATGTTTTGGGCTTGCAAAAATGCAACTGCCTCACATTCTCTGTTTGGGATGTTCCACAAATATAATAACGTGGTAGACATTTTGTTCTTCTTTTTCAACTCTCGTCCGAGTCACGACAGAAATGGTATTTTTCCGCAAACAACTCCAATCGTCTGCCAGAGAGCTTGAGAAATTTTATTTTGTCTTTTTTGACCCCCAAAAAAGCCAAAATTAGCCAAAAAAAATTTTTTTTGACAAATATCAATAATACGCTGAAAATTACTAGTACGCAAAAATCTTTCAGTTGGGAAATACAGAAAATCATAAACATCAACAAATAAACACTTGAAAAAGATGACAATGCTCACACTCTCATCTTAAATTCTAGCGACAATACAAATTCTGTCAATATGCATAGGAATTCAACCCACAATGAAATCAACGGCAAACTATACGATCATAGTATTGTTAGTAGACGTAGTGTTATTGATACGCAGAAGAATTGGCCGCTTATTATAACCACTACATATGATATACTTGTATATTAATGATCACTCGTATATTAGCCGTAGGTTCGGCTGCGAAAGCGGTATAATTCTGTGTTTTTACACAGAAACAGTGCCACCAAAGGCTGCACAGTTAATAGTTTACTAGAACCGAAAAGGTAAATATTAAAATAAAATGAAATTTGAAATATTACTTGACAATATTTCTTTTTACAAATTCAAAATATTTAACAGTTGAGAATGAAAGTATTTCTGAATGTAATTGTTGTTAATGTTTAAGACTTTTTCTTATTATTACGATAGTTAAAAAGTTACCAATTATGGTTTTATTTTATCTATATATATAAACTGAATTTTTTTCTTTATTATATATATTCTAGGGCTATATAATACATTCAACAAGTTGAATATTCTAGAAAATTGATCATTTTTGATCTACAAAGCTACAATTAATTAAACTTATAATTCTATATATTTATAAAATAATATGAATTTCTCTTCAAATGGTATTTTTTGTTTTCCAAATTCTAGCTTAGATAGTGAAGGTCAATTTTTTATACTTGCAGATGATGGTCACGACATTATACATTTATTCTTTCAGTTTATCCGCTATTCATTCATAAAATACGGCGCTGCTATAGGTCCTATCCTCGGAATAATTGGAAATTCATGCACATTAATCGTGATTTCTAAAATGAAATTAAGTTATACAATGAAAATTGGTTTAATGTTTTTTACAATTATCGAATTATGTGAGGAATTTATAATTATGAGCAATTTAATCTATGTTTTTTTCCCTGCAAATTATTTTCTCGTTTATTATATGACACATATTTGGTCTCGTTTGGGGGTTTTCTTTGCAGATTTAAATGGATTTTCATTTCTTATGATAACCATGCATCGTTTCATATCAGTTTGTTACCCACACTCTAGTAAAATGTTTCTCACCACAAATAATACTATAATATGCATTTTGGCAGGTTTTGTAATAGCCTTCGTAAATTTAAGTGGAAACTTTCTAATAATGTGCAACAATATATATCAAAATAAAACAATATATGTTTTAAGAGTAAAACGTGATTTCCAAAATAGTGTATCTCTAAAATTAATTTACTTTTATAATGGACCTCTTGTTATTATTGGATCACTTATGATAGTATATATGAATGTAAAAATAGTTCTAGGATTTGGTGAAATGCGCCGTCGCCTTCAACAAGTTTCCTGGTGAAAATCAGGGATAACGTTTGGCAGGAACAACAACTCTTTTCATTTTATTAAACAGTATTGTTATTATTTTTCTTGTTACAAGCGCGCCTCTTTTTTTACTTTAATAAACTATGTCATTTTTCCATATGTAAAAAATGTAAATTATTGTGTAATATGCTTTGGTATCATATATCTAAATCCTATGATATCATTTTACGTTTTTGTCTGTACCAATCCTGAATTTAGAAAAACTTTTTTGAACTGTTTAAAAAGAGTGCAAAAATTTCACCATTAGACTAAATCATAAGTAGTCTTATAAAGTACATCAACTTTGTATAAGTCGCATACCAATACATTCAATTTTTACATTACTTCAATTCTAATTTGTTATTATTATTTACCAATATCCAGATTTATTTAAATGAAGAAAAAAAATCAACATTATTACATGCTCCTGTATTTTTACAGCTATAAATAGATTACATGTAATAATTAGTATCCTAAAACAAACAGTGTTTTCAATATTTATTACGTATTGCATAAATAATTTAGAAAATTATAAATATCTACTTTCAAATTTGTAAATATCTATTAGAAATAAGTAAAGATCTGATATAGACACAGAACCCTGCGTTATTGAACGATTGTAGAATCCTGAAAAATGTGTTATAAAGATGTTGTATATTCATTTCAAATATTTTGATTTATTTTTAAAATTAATTTTCAATAGGCACACAAAAAAAGCCATTTTTACGTTGGGAGCCAGTCAAATATTTTTTGTTAATGATATTCAAAAATAGAAATATAAAATGGTCATCCAAATCGGTTAAATATATCAAAAAGCTTGCTGTCTGTCTGTCTGTCTGTCTGTCTGTCTATCTATCTATCTATCTATCTATCTATCTATCTATCTATCTATCTATCTATCTATCTATCTATCTATCTATCTATCTATCTATCTATCTATCTATCTATCTATCTATCTATCTATCTATCTATCTATCTATCTATCTATCTATCTATCTATCTATCTATCTATCTATCTATCTATCTATCTATCTATCTATCTATCTATCTATCTATCTATCTATCTATCTATCTATCTATCTATCTATCTATCTATCTATCTATCTATCTATCTATCTATCTATCTATCTATCTATCTATCTATCTATCTATCTATCTATCTATCTATCTATCTATCTATCTATCTATCTATCTATCTATCTATCTATCTATCTATCTATCTATCTATCTATCTATCTATCTATCTATCTATCTATCTATCTATCTATCTGGTAATATGGATCAGTCTACAATACCATGATTAGACCATACTTTGTCACAACTATAACTGGCTTACTAGCCCAACGATAATCTATAATATGCATAATGAGTAACATTACCAGCGTAAATCTATTATTGATAATAATGACTCTACCTAGAAATATTTTCTCTCATCATATGAATATCAATTATGCTAACTAAGACGACAAAAATATGTATTAAGCCTTGGTCACTTATATTGTTAAAGATCCTGAACGGTACCATTAGTAACCTAGATTTAAACATGTACCCTTTGATGAGAACCTGTTAGCTCCATTATGGCTTTGGGGCTTTTAAAACTAAGTGGTAATGTTGCACTACTTAGTTAACTGCATGAAATACATAAATGAAAAGTGAACAAGGCAAAACAGATATAACAATAACACTTTTGTTCCAGTAGTAAGATGTCAGCTGTCTTTCTATTTCCTTAAATACTTAATATTACAACCCTTGATAAGGCAGTAACATCACTAGGTGTCAATAATATTACATTATCATTTTTTTAACTTATTAAGTAAATACACATAGTAATATTATAATAGATATTTCATTATCCAAATGCCATATCAAGCTTGAAATTATATATGTGAAAAAAAAATCAGATTAGAAATAGATAATGCATACTTACAAATATTACAAAATATAAATACATACGTCACTCTCAAGTAAACACATATGAAAAATGTAGAATATATGGATTCTCAATGTAAACAAAATATATATATATATATATATATATATATATATATATATATATATATATATATATATATATATATGTTAAAACGAAGATTTGCACGGGTTAAATATATAAAATACATATTTTGCGGGTTCATCCGTGTTAAAAACTTTAATATCAATTTACTGACGTTTCACTTGATCACACAAGCCATC